>BOPP01000006.1:15042845-15070107 GCA_017312745.1 Gryllus bimaculatus | reverse complement strand
TTCCTCCCCCGCAGCGTACTTTCACCAACCTAACGGTTCTGGCCCTCGTGTTAACGACGCCACAATCCATAACGATGGGGACATAACGATGAAAACATGGGAGGAACACTTTCGAAGAATACTAGATGGAGAATGAATGTAACGATCACTAACTCACGAAAGGCCTGTAGAAAATACAGAACCAAGGTTACACACACTTACACTCACTTATACTGACATGCAAAACACTACCATACTTGTTGGAAAACCTGTCTGGAGTTTTGAGCATGTCCTAGCTGAGGCGGTGTCTCTCTGGAGGGAGATACATGATTGGGAAAACACCGCTAGCCAACGTAGATCGACGCAGAATTTTGCCATCCAGCGGGGAAAGATCACGCTAACCTCCCGCGATAAAAGAACGTGCACTACACTTACGGGACTACCGACCTTTGCAATTGACGCGCTTGGAATCACTAATCAATTACCCCAAATGCTGTCCTCCCCCCTCGCTCTTCCTTCTCCACACACGTCCTAGTTCTGACAGAAGCTCGGCTCTAGAAATCACAGATAACAATCGATTGGTAAACATTAGTACGTACTGAGAAAGGCGCCCGACTGGAAAAAATTCGCGAATGAAGCTGCAATCCGCCGTTAAAGCTTATTTTACTGAGAGACTCCACCTCGATAATAATACAAGAGGTGGAGTGGTCTCAAAATTTGTTTTCATGGCATCCTTCCACCAATTCCAGGTGTATGCTTCAATACAAATTACGGATTTCATGGGTTTCTTCCTTCCCGGTATGCTATACCCATACTACTATATTACCTCTTCATTTGAGCAGTTTCTAAACCAGCTATGAGTGGTCTTGTTGGAGTTGTTGTTCACTTCCTCTCCTGAATCCTATTTGTTCGTCTGGTAGTTTTTCTACCTGTGTACCTGATATTCTTTGCGCCAATATTTTGGTTAGTATTTGGAAAAGGGTCTCATTCCAGTGCGATCCCCAGGCATTTGGGTTTCTGTAGCCCCCTCTTCCTTTGAACATTACTTTGAGTTTGGACGTTTCCTCTTTGACGGGATGGTCCCTGTGTCTGCGCATTTGTTAAAGATTTGTCCATAGTTCAGAGTTTCATATGATTTCATCAGGTGTTCAAAGGGTGAGGAAAGGACAAGGAAGAGGAAAGAAAGAGGGCGTGCGACCCGTGGCCCGTTTTTCAGGGTACTTCTCCGGCATTCGCCTAGTGTTGATGGGGGACATCACGGAAAACGAACGATCGAAGCAGCCTGCCGCTAGAAATTCCCTCCAGACAGCGACTGAACTCGACCTACCTATCTAGCTAGTGGCGAAATGCTGTCGCTGTCGGTAGTGGAACCCTTGTACCCTACAGTCGGAGGAGGCACTGCAGTGACATCTCTCGATGCCCTGAGCCACGTCAGCCGGTCTGCAGTTGGGGACCGCCGCATCGCGTTCAGGGCCCGGGCGCCGCGCAGTCGGGCGAATAACGCGAGCGACCAGCGACCGCCTGCCACAGGCGGTTCCCCACAGTAGGCCAGACGGGAAGGTACATTCGTGTTAAATTGAGTTGCAGCTGACCAATGCAGTCATCAGAAAAGAATCATCAGAAAAAAGTCATCAAAACCGACGCTGCCATACATGCTGTTTCATTATTTCAGGTTTTCCACCACAAGTTTATTGAGCCGGTCCGGATGTCCAAGATCGCTAAGGCACTAGTTCCGTGGCGATCTCTGACCCAAGGATCGCGAGGTCGAGTCCCGCCTCGGGCATGGTTGTATTGTGTTTGTTCTTTCACTCCCTATAATTATCATATCGTTTCATCCTCATAGTTACCATAGTTACCATAGTGGTCGCTAATGACCTCGAAGTAGATGCGACCATAAATAACAAAAAAACGTTTATTGAGGATACGTGATCATCTTAGAAATTACTGTGTAACCCAGTTACGTATTGCATTTATTCTGGTACATGCAGTGCAAGGATATTTGTACTGTACCATCATTTGAGTGCTATACCACTTGAGTACTGTAGTTCTTTCTAGCGCGTTCTCCAATCCGAATGTTGGCCATCTGGTAATCATCCTCATACTCGTTTCAGTTGTCTTGGAGAAATCATGGACGATATTGTTTCATAAGAGCATGGAAATTCACCCCGCCGCCAAGCTTCAAAGTGGGATCAGGATAAGGTAGGTAAGGAAGATAGCGCGAAATATGTCAAAAATTAGTACATACATGAGGAATCATTCGAAGGAAATTGCAGGATCGGCTGATTTGAGCAGTCTGTCACTAGAATTGTTATCCAGCATTTGCGTCGTCCAGCCCAGCTGGTAATCCACCACCATTGAAACTCAAACAAGGCAACTCCCTATCTTCAAATATTTTTCTAATGCTATCTGTGAACGTAAAAACGTAGAATGAATACGTCAGAGTTCGAGTAATGTTGATGGTGTTCGTTTGTTTCTTTCTTTTAGAAAACTGTGCTTACATGAAAATTCTACAATCTATTTGGTAAACCTACTATTAATGTGTAGTGGATATTTATGAAATATTCTATATAAATTGGAGTTTCGCAATTTGAATTTACACTTCCTACAACCTTACTTTTGAAACTTGACTCCTTGCACCTTAACAACAACGCACCTTAAATATTTGGCTCTTCTTTGTCACATTCCCACGTTTCGGTCATCTTGATAAATGGGAAAGAATCACTACATGAATAATTTTAACGAAGCCGATAGTGAATACTTGACCTATTTGCTATCGGCTGTGTTGAATGGCACATGTTAAATTTATTCGTGTTGAATGTGTATTCTCTTCCATTTATAAAATTAGCCGAAACTGGAGAGGATTTCTTAATCCAGTGATTGCGTCAGTTTGCGACTGTAAAAACCGTGAGTTCAAATCCACCACTGTTAAGCGAATAATAGTGTTTTTCCAAATGTTCTTCAAAACCATTCATATTTCGTAATTCTAGTATTTTCATGTTTCTTGTTTCTTAGTTCGTATTTACGGTATATAACCGTGTTTACCATCATGACAGATTGTTAAAAAAAGCCGCTTCCCTTTCTCAAATATACCAGTTCCTGCTCCGCGCTTTAACGAAGAAAATTTTGGTTTCAGGATCGTGCTAGTCTTGTTAACGAGTCCTAAGTTACCCATGTTGAAAAAAAAAGAAACTAATTTAGTGATATGGTTGCTACCAACTGTCAAAACAATTCTCAACATTGTGAAGTGAACAGCGCGGACAATAAAATGAATTTAAAATATTAAATTAATTTATCTTGTAAAAATATTTATGAATATGACCACGATATTATTAAATTTAATGGTCGTACTCATAAATTAAAGATATAAATATAAATTATCTTTGTACAATTTTATTTACTTTTAGTAAACATTTAAATTCGTAGTAGAGAGTTTTAGTGTGTTTCATACCAAACATCTCTGATGCAGAATTAATCAAAATGAACGAACAAAGAATGACGATTCTGCAAGACTGACCTCACAAGATTTCGCCGCAAAACTGATTTGGAAATAAAGTTTCGGTAATCTTGGGTTATGTATGGCATTGTTTTCTGCTTCGCGACAGACAACTGTTCTCGCCCTCTTCGCCTCTGGTCGTGAATCGAAACTTGAAGCTTAGCTGTAAGTGGAAGAGGACATCTTCCAGTCCTACGAAATAGTATCAATCACGCTCCTGCAGGTGGAATTCACATGACACCAGCCACTGTTGTTTAGTAGACCACGAAATAGACCACTGTTGCTAGCTGACCTCGAGGAAACGACGCCGAAAGCAAAAATTGGATGTTTGTATTCTATTTCAACAGTGTTCTTTGATAAGTTAATATGAATTGATGGATTGGACGAAATGTTTGTAACTCTGTTCAACCAATTTATCTTGAATGTCTTTCTATAGCACCATGTTCAATATCTCAGTGTCTTCGTTTCTCTCTTTCCAGTTCTCCGTGTCTACGTCTCATACTCTGCTCTGGACCACTGTGCGTGGGCATGGCGGAGGAGGGCGCGGAGGCGGGACGGAGCGGTGGGGTGGAGCCGGGAGTCTTCCCGGGGGGCTCCCGGTGCCGCCGTCGGCTCCCCAGACGGCGCGCGGGGATTTCGGGATTAAACGCAGTTAGCCCTTCTGAGCAGGGCACCGCCCGCCTGAGCAGCCGTCGCAACCGGCGCTTCCCGCTGGCCCTCTGCCCCTCACTCGCGAACGTCTTTACTTCCTCCGGACCAATTTCCGATATTACTTCTTCCGGACGATTTAAATTTACTTTGTGACTTTGATTATCTGAAGTTTATAGATAGCAAATATGGAATCAAAGTTTATCATTTATTATTAGAATCACATTATTTTACTTTAAGGAGGTTAGAATATATCTTTAGGGAATCGAGGTTTAATTCTTTCTGGTTCATTATATGATTGGCCTAAATTAAATACAGAAGAACAAAGAGATTCGGGAAGAATATTTAAAAAATTGAATTTTTTTTCTAAATATATTTCAACGGTTTCTAATTTAAATTCTCTATATAATTGAGCGTTACTAAGAAATCATAGGGCTTACATAATTTTTCTTAAAACTTTATATTGTATTATTTGTATTTTTTTAAATGAATGGCGGATACATTCCACAAAACTGGATTAGTAAGTGAAATTGCCGCTGTTATAATAGATGAATAAATTAGTAATCTACGTTCAATATTGAGATCAGAATCATAATTTATAATAGGATATAATTTGAAACGTTTATTGGGTTTTGTCTCTTGTGTCGAAACCAAAATATTATTTCTTATAGTAGGTGGAGGTGGTATTGTGGATTTTGGCAAAGTAAATATTTTTGCTTGTTTTTCCCCAAGTCTATTTTCATGCTCCATTTATCAAACCGTGGAGTGTATAGTAATAAATAATTTTGAAGATTGTCCTACACGCATAAAGTATCTGAGTGAACTGTGAAGCTCGCGCTAGATAACACACTTTACTAACTTCTATAAACAACCACTATATATCATGTTATTGAAACTACTACCTTCCAATTTCGACTTCAGAAACGCAGGAACAGATATCGCGCGATGTGTGTCAACTGTCTGTTAAGATGTTTTCTGCCTCATCTCAACCCCAACAAAGGAGGCATGAAGCCTACAAGATTCTTCCCGACAGTAATAAACCAAGCCTTTCACTACAGTTTATCTCATTCGAAAGAAAAACTACAAGCAATGAAAGCGTTTCCTTGTCTTTTGCAATGGCAGTACCCTTCCATACGAACTTGTCCAACGGCCAAAGGAAATCGTCAGTTGAAGCTATTCATAAGTACACTTACATCAACGTTTGGACAACGTCAACACGGAAAATCACACGTCAACGTCATAAATGCCAAGTACTTTCTCGAACGGACAGGAAAGATACCAGGTCAGCGTGTTTGTGCTCACCGAATGAAAACGAGAGTCGAAATTGAAAGTTTCATTTCAATATTCCTCCTTGCGTAATACTATGGTCTCTGGAGTATTGATCATCAATGTAAATATATTTAATCAATTAAAATATCAAAAGCTTTGGAATCGGCAACCGGCTTCAGATCGACGTCGTGGAAGACTTAGAAGTAGGTGAAAGGGAGTGGTGAATAGGGTTAAGTGCAGAAGTCAGCATTGACAGATTGAAATGGGAACTGAAAGGAGAAAGACGCCGTATTGTGTAAAATGCTAGCAGTACAATTGCTACTTGAAGGAAAAGCCAAAGTGAAATGATATGAGAGAAGCTCTCTCTGTACGGTTGGGGTATAAGATAACCTTTCTGCCAAGTAAAGATACACAAAGAGACTTTTCTGCGCTACGACAGTGTAATGAACTGTGAAGTAGAGTTCAGAACAGTTATTTTTTTATCAAGGTCCAGTTCCATCTTTCGCGCGGTCCGCCGAGAAATTACATGTTGCCTATTGCTTCCTAAAAGGCGCTGCCAGTTGTCCCAACATCAATTGCATTCGTTGCATTAAACATCCAGTAGGGAATTAGTGTCCTTCAAAACTCGGTATGGCGCAGAGTATGGCACTGCTTAGTGGTTTGTCTGTACCTTCCACAACACAGACATCACAACAATCATGTCTTGCGTGGGATCCGAACCCACATCTCTGTGAAAGTATGTTTGACACCGGAGGAGTCTTGCCTATGGTTTGTAGGAGTGGTTTTGTGGTACTTGTGTATAAAAAATAATGGATTGTTAGAGATTCTGAGCGCGTGATTGCGGGCGTTAGTCCCGTAAGTGTAGAGCATGATGTGCTCGGGAGGTCACTGTGATCTTCCCCGCTAGATGGCGAGATCCGGCGCGAACCTATCGTCCGCTACTGAAGTTTTCCCTAACCAGGTATCTCCCACTAGCTGGGAACCGCCCCAGCCGGACAAGCTCTAGGCTCCCGACCGGCCTTCCGGCATGCGAGGAAGTGTTGTGCATATCAGTGGAAGTGTGTGTAACTAGGAGTGCGATAAGTCAAGGAAGAGGTAGAAAAGATCGCCCGCGGTCCGTGGCCCGTTAGTTAAAGTACTGCTGCGACATTCGCTTGGTGTTGATCGGAGACACCACGGAAAACTACCGATCAGAGCAGCGGATGTCCCAGGATGTTCGAATGTGCGAGGCCGGTAGGATTTCAAAAACGTAAAATCCTTAGTGTGCGAAAAATAACGCGACTGCAGTTCAAAAGAACTCTGGTTGAAATCTGGAAAAAATTAAATCCTCCGATAATTCGTGTCCTTATCCATTTTAATGAGGTTTCTTATTGGTGGATCCCGACCAAGTGGCTCTGGTCTTGAGATCTAGTAGAGAAGTTGGTTGTGAAAAATTGTAACGTTGGGCCGCAGTACGATATCAAATTTAAACAAAACAGTTTATGTCGGGTAAGGGGGGAACAAACAGATCTTTACCACATATCAGATTATTCGATGTAACTTTTCCTTAAATAATCTGATCCTTTCAAAAGCCTCGAGTAGTCAGAAATGTCACTACGCAGCGATCGTCGTCAATTTCACGCTGATCTGCATAGCTTTCTGACCACCGTGACAACGCCTACCAAGGAACAGTGAAGGGGATATTAGAGCATCTTGCCTAGACTGTAAATCGCCTGCGCGGCAATCAATGACGGTTCAACGCCCGAAACGGCTCTCACCGCGGAGCGCGCGCCATCTGCAGCCGCGCGACTGCAGCGCCAGCCGAGAGCACTGGCGAGGCCCCACGCGCCGACACGCAGCGGCAGGAAAAGGAATTAGTTTTTGATACTCTGATTAGTCGTAAAATTCTATGGCTTAAAACATTTTAGGCAAAACTTTAAGCAATTGAAACCGATTGCCTCTGGAAATTAAGTGAATATTTTTTCATTACAAAAAAACTTTATACATGCATATACTGTATAATATATGATATTAAAATGGAAATTGTAATATGTACAAGTTGCATAATCGCGGCCGCTTATTATTTTAATTCCTATATTATCTATCATGCACTATCCAGCGCCCAATTAATTCGTACATTATCCACTGCCCAGTTAAAATTGAGCCAAAATAAATAAAAATTAAAGCAGCCGCGCGACTGCAACGCCAGCTGAGAGCATTGGCGAGGCCCCACGCACCGACACACAGCGGCGAATAAAGGAATTAGTTTTTGATACTGTTTAGTCGAAAAATTGTATAGCTTAAAATATTTTAGGCAAAACTTTAATCAAATTGAAACCGACTGCCTCTGGAAAATAAGTGAATATATTTTCCTTTCAAAAAAAATGTTTATACATGCATATACTGTATAATATGTGATATTAAAATGTAAATTGTAGTATGTAAGTTGCATAATCGTGGTCGTTTATGAGTATTTTAATTCCTGTATTATCTATCATACATTATCCACTGCCCAGTTAAAACCGGCCGAAGAGGCTCTCACCGCGGAGCGCGAGCGATCGACCCTAAATAAATAAAAATTAAAGCAACATTGAAGCACTATGTATGAACAACGAATTTATGCCTCTAACCTGAAGTACGTAGCCCGTTTTGAAAATTGTGCTGCGTCTAATACTTTTGCTGCAAACACCAGACGTTGTAAGTTATGAATTGTGAAAACTGCAAGTGATAACAGTTTCAAAGGAAGGTCGATGGGCCCGGTGCGTCAATGAAAATGTGAAGTGATGCTCTGAAGGAATAATCTACTGGAAGAAAGAACACGAAGAGCTCGAAGAGAAAGAAACAGAAAAGGGAGACGGTGTGACATTCTAGGATATGAGGTGATCTAATTATGATGGACTTTCTTGTAGATTTTTGTTTTAGATTTGTTTTATTCATATTCATTCATTTCGTCCTTCTTCACGTCACAACCGGTTACCCTTCATACCTCAATGAGGAGGATCTTTAAACATTTACTTGCCACACTTATGAATTTCCCTGGAGTCTGCTTGCTGGGACAAAACGAAATATATCTTAAAAGGAAAAATACGTGTACACCAAGGGCGGGATTCCAATTAGTGGATATTCCCACTATAGTCAGTTTTGATATCCAAGTTCCAGTTCTGGACTTTTATCTATATTTTTAGACATGTGAAAGAGATCAAATGTATTTCGGTATCGGATCAAATGGTATCCAAGATTCTGCAACTTTGTGTCACGATGTTATGCTACGTATGGAGAGAACAATAATACGTGAAATTTTTCTTAAATCAGAGAATCATTAACCAACCCTATTTCTGCATATTTCTTAATTTCAAACAAAGGCAACTACACTGATAGAAATGTTGCATTATAATGTAATAAACGTATCTGGTAAACGATCATATAGACAATTATAGAATAAAGACAATTATCCGTGTGGTAATATTCACTAAACACAATTTTAGGTAGTTTCGTTTATTAAATCAGACAATAGAAAATTGTGAGTGACTAAACAAAGAATTGTCAGTGGTACTATACTTGTTTCATAGATAAAATCAAATGTGACATTTGCGTTTCATATCGTCACACTTACTAAACACTGCTTAGTAAACTTGCATTCGCAGCAATTTGAACAATTCGAATAGTTCGAATAGTTATAGAGCCCATGTGAACTAGGAGAAAACATCGCTGTTTATATTGTAGCGCCACAGAAAAGTATGTACGCAGTGGCACCTTTGTGCTTGCAACAAAATTTATGTTGGTAGTAGCGAGTAACAAAAGAAACGTAAATACCGCACTTATCACAATCATAACACGCTGGAAGTGTCCCCTTCACTTGTTTACCAGCGACTTTACTGGCGCTCTAAATTATATGATACATAAAAGGCGTGTTTAGTTTTCATTGATTCTAAATAATTGTGCGTTGTATTTTGAACTAAAGGTAGATATACCGTTGGTAGCTAAACGCCGTCAGCCAGTGTCCGTAACTGGTCTGCTTGGATAGGGTCTGCTAGGTAACCAAGGTTAATGAAGCACGAGTACACGGAATAGTTGGATGGGTGACCGCTCCGGAACCGCTGTTGCTACCTGTCGTAAGAGATAGAAAGAAAGTATTCAATTTCACGTTTCTGCTTAATGAGGCTTACTCAGCAGCCTCATTTAGTTACATATGAAAAGCAACTATTCGTTTAGTTATTTTCACTGCAATGTGTTTAGTAAGTGTTACTCAATATATTAGTCAACGCAATGATTGGATTAGTTATCTCCATTAGAAGCCATTCGTCACGGGGTACGACCGCTTTAGTGAAAATTACTACACGTGCGTTAGTATGTGTAACTAAACAGCAGTTTCGTGAAGTGACTAAGCACTTTGTTCTTCCAAAATATAATATACCGTATAGTTCAATCTACTGTGTGATTAATTGTATAAAGTAAACATTCATCTCCGTGTAAAAGCTTGGTTTGAAACATTTGGAAACTGGAAATTTTCGCACCTAAGTGTTAAAAAAGTATTTGCACAACTACGGATTTACTTTTATATTCGTAGTACTACTGACAGTATAACAATCTCACTAACTGACAAAAGAGATTTAAAATATTATATTATGAACAGTCACAAAACAATTAGAGGAGAGCAACGTCGGATCAAACGTAGTTTTTTCCTCTACCTTCCTTTAAGTAAGCAGTAAGACCCATCATTTAGGACTTCTACCATTAAAACCTTTCTTAAACCTAAGTGGATGTTTACAAAATAACTGGATGTCATCTCCATGTATAATCGCTTTGTGGTAACTCGGGCGTTCTCTTAGAGCCAACTAGTTCTTCAAAAACAGGACGTGACTCCACAAAGACCTCAAGATGGAGAGAGATCAAAATATGTATCGCCTTTAACTCAAAAACGAACAATCTTCATTCATGCAAAAAGGGAGAGTATGCAAAATTATGACCGCTCAGTTGCAAAGACTAAGACCCCAAGTTCTATGTTTTTGTGTTCTACAGATATTCAATGGCATCGGCGTGCGACTTTTAAAATATTTTCGTTTTTTATTCTTTATACGAGTAATAATAACGGAGAACTGCGAAGAGCAGCAATAAAATACTTTAGGAGTTTTGTTGTAGAATTATATAATGAGTATTATTATTATTATTTATTATAAGCCGGCCCGGGCGCAGACGGTTGGACAGCCGTCGTCTGCGCCGAAGAGGCTGCATGTTCTAGTCCTGCGTAGATATGGTCGCAATTCGTGATTGTCCCTCATCATCATCCTCTCGTCTCAGAATTCACACTTCAAAGCTAACTGTCGTAATGAGGGAACCAGCTGAAAACTGATCCTGGAAGAATTACACACGTTAATTGCGTAGCGTGGTCCGTAATGACCTATACGATATTAATAATAATAATAATAATAAATAATAATAATAATCATATAACTAATAATACAGCGCGGCATATTGCAAGCAGCACGAGCGTGCATGCGTGAGTGAGTGTGCGCATGCGTGCGTGCGTGCGTGCGTGGAGAGCCGTGGCTGGCAGCTCCCTCGGCGACGCCCCTCCTCGCGGGTGTCGATCGCGCGAGCGCTGATCACTTTCTTCGCGCGCCGGCTCGCTGCTTTCTACGCATTCCTCCCCCCTCCCCCTCCCCTCTCCCTTCCCCTCCCCCTCCACCTTCGCGTGCGCCGCCGAGCGCACCGAAGGAGTGCTCTCGCTCATCTCGCAACGTGAGCGCCGAGTTCACTCTCCATTTACACTTGTTATTAAACATATTAACCATTTATATTAAACCGAACTGCTACCGAAAAAACTTAGGAGACGTGGTTAATAGATAGCGATTTCGGGCGAGACAACTGCTAAGGTCATTAGTTGTCATAAGTGTAAGCTGCATATATAATTATAACTGTATAATTTTAATATTACAATGGGAAACATATTGGGAAATCAACTTCGTTTATTTAATAATGTTATTAATATTTCGAGAAGTCTATATTCAGGTTAAAGAACAACAATGTACAATCTTAACATCAAGATAGGAGGGCCAGATGTGAAGGCTTGATTGACAAGTTTATAAAAAATGCCTACCTTTGTCCGTTTGTCTGTTTGTGCACTTTTGACTTATCGATTGCTTAGTGCACAAACTAGTCCTAAAGGTCGTTTTGGATCACAGGCCCCAACAAGCGCGATGTTGACTCCTCGTGACGTCCCGAGCGAAGTCGAAGCGGGAAGCGACCGTCGCAGAACCGCAGTCTGGTAGGTCCGTAAAGTCAGCATAGCAAAGTTAAAAAAAAAAATTGAAATTCCACTCAAAATTTCTAGCATTTTGCATAAAATATTCATGTTCTTACACCAAACTGTTTTACAGACAGCGACTCTAAAACAATACAATTTAATTTACTTTCACAACAACACAAAATATTTAATCTCTCGTTTCAAATACATTTCATATTTAGTTCTTATTTATAATATATTTCTTCACAATACAATGTTCTTCACTTGAGATGTATTGTAAATAAGAACTAAATATTAAAAGTATTTCAAACAAGAAATTAAAAATATTGTGTTGTAGTAAAAGTATAATAAATTTTATTTTCTTTCAGAGTCACTGTCTATAAAATAATGGAGTCTGAAAACATGAATATTTTATGCAGAATTAAAAGCCAGCGTATTGTAGTTGAAAGTTTGTCGCTTTTAGTTGCTAATTTGTAACGCAAATAAAAATGTGTCACTTTTCATTTGATCCGCTATACAGATTCGGCTAACTTGATATCAAGTTAGCATAACAATTGCAAGAAAACCAAGAAATAGCAGAAATAAATAAAAATAATTACATAGGAATGTCGGTTTTGTGTTGCTAAATAGTTCCCAAAAAATAAATTATCTTGTTCTTCAACTAATATAAGAAATGTATAAACCAGAATACCAGAAATCATATAAGAAAACAGACTATTACAAAAAAAAAACATAAATTTTAGAGATACAATAAAATATAACTATATAGGAAATTATCGCTTATTTGTTGGTAAATAATTCTCGAAAAAGATCTGTGCACCTTCAGATTTTAAAACTACAATTACAGATAACAAAACTCAATTTTTACACAAAAGTCTAACAGCCAACGAGAGGCAAAAGAAAAAAAGTCAGAAGAATCCAACCCAGTCAGATATTCTATTAAATGTTGACTCACAAAGTATTCATGACCACATATCTCAGAATACAACTAAGAATGAATCAAAACAGTAATTATTTTGTTATACTGTTCGTGTTATCCAATATGATTCAATTTCGAAATTGTTTATATAAAAAAATTGAATCTTGAAAGTCATTCCCTAAATTACCACAGAATTCACATCAAACACAAACGAAAGCTTAGTAACTTTCTCAAGTTGAGAAGACGGGGAGATGAACAGGTTCAGACTTACATCTAAGACTCCATTACTGGAGCATGACAAACAACATGCAGAATACAGCTGTAGCACTTTCATTGCACTAGACGTCCATTACGCGCAAGAGTAATGTTCTTGCACACACCGCCGAGCTGCTGTTCAGGTGGCTTGAAACTCACGGCAAGGCAGCAGTAAAAAAAGCACAATGCAATTATTTTAGAACTGTTTTGTTTTCTCATTAAATATTATAACCATTCATTCGGTAATCAATTACTATTTATTTTATAAATACTAACCTTTAAAGCCCAAACTTAAAAGTGGTCATTGAATTATTTTCATGTTATTAATGGTCACAAGTTACAATTAAAATTACAAGTTAAAATTGAACGAACATTAAATTAAGTTAGACAAACTGATGCATCAGTACCGATATAATGTTCATGCAGAATCCGTATGCACGAAAAAAACGAAAAAGGAAAAAGAAAAACTAAAAAGAAAGAAAAAGATAAGAGAGAGAAAGATAAAGAAAAGAGAGAAAGAAAAGATAGAGAAACCGAAAGAAAAAAGAGAAACAGAAAAAGAAAGAAAGAAAAAGAAAGAGAAAGAAAGAGAAAAAAGAGAAAGAAAAGACAGGAAAGAGGGGGGAAAAGAAAGAAAGAAAGAAAGAAAAAAGAAGGAGAAGAAAAAGGAAAGATAAAAAGGAGAAATAAAAATAAAACGAAGAAATCAAGAAGAAAGAGAAATAAGAAGAAAAAAGAAAGAAAATCCAGCGGGCTATTCCGACCGCATGAGTGACCGGAGTCCGCGATCCGGAGTGGCGGACTGCGTGGTTCGGGGCGGCGATCTCGTGCGCTGAGATGCCGGTGGCGTGAGCACAGTAGCGCCCACGGGTCGTAGCATCCGCGTGCACTCTTGAAAGCACGTGCTGACACTCCTCCTCTCAGTTACCAACAGCCTGGATTGAACTTCCTTCTACGCTTCACGCTTAACCGCTGATTCGCGACTCTTAATGCGTGACTCTTGTCACTAAGCTATCCTACCGATCGCTCCGCTCGTTATCGCCAACCTGTGTTGGCGGTATCAACAACTTTCTACAGACTATCCCCGAAACTTCTCTAAGACTGCCCGCTATCGCCTACCCGAGAGGACGTCACTGTTACGTCACGAAGGGATGGGCGTGCCTCTTTCTAGCCGATCAGCGGTCGCTCGCCGAATTCGAACTCCCGGCCAGCGAAATGCTAGGCTTGAGGATTGGGGATCACAGGTTTCAATATATGTGGTGATTCTCAATTCTCTCCTCTTCATTTCCTGACTATTTTCTATCTTCCTAGTGCCAAGTTTTTGCACAAACACACATATCCTTCTACATAAACAGTGACAAGGAGAAACCGGAGGCGGCAAAGCCAGACACCAGAGAAATTCATTTAGCGTGGGTTGTAGAATCACCTACGGTGTTGGAAGCGGGAATGTTTTCGGTGGAAGGAGGTCTTTTTCATCATACTTCAAAAGCAAAGCACTCAGAATCAGGAAAAACAGATAATTTATGTCCGAATTTTGTAAGAGAAGGAAGTGTCCAAGTATACAAAAGATGGTAACATTGACATTAATCTTCACATTGATATGCCCAATATACAATAAATAAACAATATCCAATCAAGAACCAAGTACGTTCTTTACATCTCATGGCTCTTTTTCTGGTGTTATATTAAACACTGACCGAAAGCTCTCACATTCCTATAGTTATTCGTAACGAAACACACAGATACACACAACACGGTGTTTGAAACCAGCTCAGACTAATTATAATCTATAATCTACGTTCATAGCAAGAAGTCATCCGCCACATAACCTCATTGTTGACGTGAGGCCGACAGTCTTGGATGGGGTTACTTTGCCTTCATTTTCCCATTCTCTGGTTTTATTTTAATTTTTTGTCAATGAAGATAACTTCTGCTTTGTACGTTTTCGAGAGCAGCTATATACGGAACACAGGCACATTCCTGTCTCCACGTGTGGACAAATAAACACTGAAAAAGGAGAAAAGAACTGTATATAGAAGAGTAGATAATATTCGTGAATTTGTAAGCATACAGTAAATAATTTTAACGGGTATGTAAATAATGGTAAGGGGGTAAAATTTGGATAATGTTAAGTTAATTTTAAAAGTAAAAAGAGATCCAAATTTGCGGTTTAGTTTGATGACATTATTTTCTTAATCGGGAAAATGATATAAGAAAAATAATGAGCTACGAGAAATGAAATTGTCATGAATTATTCATGGTAGCTTACTATTACGGCCCTTATAAAATTTAAAACGGTGAAATAGGATTTCACAGTTGTGTAGCAATAGTGCAGTTTTGTTGCAGATAAATATCGTTGTCTATAATTCATTTCATTGATTAGTGCAAGAAACACCCAAAGGCATTTTCTGTCTTTTTTTATATTTGTGCTGCATGTTATTGAGGTCGTGGCAAATTTCACGATGCAATTTGTGGACGAATAAATCTATTGTATTATTTTCAATGGGAAAAGGTGTCGTTTCTTCTTTCTTCGTAATGACTCCAACGCCAGTGAACCATACGCCAAGTTCTCTGGCCCTCAGTAAGCACCTCTCATACGCGCAATCTTCCTGCCTCTTTTCAGCTGCAGCTGTGTGGTGGTGAAATACCCTGACGAGGGGGGGGGAGTAAGCTGGATATGCTACATGTGTGTGTTACTCGCATAATTTATGAAAATAAATTTTTGAGAATTGAAATATATCAAGCTCCCAGGCAAACACAAGGTTTTCTGCCTGTATGGAGCCCTACAGTAAAACTAAAAGTTCATTTTTTTAAAAAATATCTTTAAATGTGAATCTCAAATCAATGAAGGGGAAAGATTTTAAAAGTACTGCATTTTATATCGTTTTCTGAAGTGCATCTTTAATTCCTAATTGAGGTGTGCGCTTTTCAACAATCAATTGAATTATGAATTTTTCAATTTTAATTCTTTCAATACATGACACCTAAATCGTTTGTACATTTGTTATATTATACTCATTTTAAAAATTCACTATAACCATTCGAGAGCTTCCCGAAATATATTTCTTTGGAATTGAGGAGGATGATATACACTGAGCTTTATAATCATAATTAGCTGAACTCATGCGATTATATGTATTGCATAAAAGGAAGAAATGTTGAAAAGTTAAAACAAAACCAATATACATGCATTAAACAGAAAATCGAAAACTCCAAATCTGTTGCTCCATGATGTTCAGCACTCATTCTCCAAAAGTGGCGATATGAGAGAGATTTACAAATTCTAAAAGAATACAATCGTTGCCTATTGTACTATATACTCACTACATTACAAAGGTACAAAATTTGTTTCGCAGTGCTTAGTGCAGAAGAACATATTATTTAGAAATAGGAACGTTCATCTACAAGTACTAAAAAAATTGAATCCTTGTTATCGTAAACGATATCACGGCTTAAGTCTCACTGTCTGTTCCAATGGGACGCAACCGATATCGTTCTTACTCTATACAGAGTGATCGAGGGGACGAGCAGGTGGGCGCAAGGCTATCAAACGTCGCCTTATTGCATCGTGCAAAGGGAAATTCTCGCGAGTAAAAGACGATACCACAAAAAAAATAACTTCACTTCCGGGCCAATCATTAAAGAGCAGAGGAAATACAGCTCAGAAATAGGGAAGAATCCACCAACGAGATGCATACCGGAAAACCGAGTACACTGGATCCCAATGGCGGTCACTGACCGGAAAGCAGATCATGGAAATGCGAACGCTTCGTGTATGTAACCTCCACTCCCACTCCACCGCAGTCCAACATCACCCCGCTCCGTAAGCACCACGCGAAACTCTCACTGGCCGTTCTAGAAGTCCGTTCCCGATCACGTCCGCGCTCTATTCAGCCCGGGTGGGCGCGGGTGGCTTTCAGACGCTACACTATTCCGTCGCGCGGAGGGAAATCCTCGTGCGGGAGAAAGACGAACGAAGTGCCGAAGACGCTTATCGCGGAGGGGAACGTGACGAAGAAGGGAACAATGCGGCGCTAAGTGGCCGCCCGCGGCAGCGCGGCTGTTCCATTAGGAAGCGAACCCCCGCCCCCGCCTCCGTCACCATCACCGTCCCCGTCCCCGCACGCCGCCGGCGTGTTTGTTTATCGGCGCTATCCTTCACGCCCCGCTGGCCCATGAGCGCGTGGGCATTTCACCTTCACTTTGCCACTTCGGGATTGGCACAGTGGGCTCGTGCCTTTGATCTGCGTGTCGGAACGCGATTCTAATTCCCGTCATCTCTCTTCCCTTCTCTCCCCTTTCGTCTCCTCCTTCCCCCTTTCGTCTCCTCTTTCCCCCTTTCGTCTCCTTCCCCCTATCGTCTCCTCCTTCCCCCTATCGTCTCCTCCTTCCCCCTTTCGACTCCTCCTTCCCCCTTTCGACTCCTCCTCTCTCAGTAACCTCTCTCACTAACTCGTCATCTCCTCTCTCGTATTTTTCGCTTATTCTCTTCCTGCTTCTTCACTTCCATCTTCCTCCTTTTTGCTCTCTCTTCCTTCTTTTACATTTTCTTTTCCTTCTTCTTCACCTTCTCTCACGACCTCTCCTTCTGTTTCTCGTTTCAACTTTTCAATAGACTTTTGATGGGCATATACGAAACGTCTCGCGAGTGGACGGTATGTTGTATACAATCCAAGAAGCAAAGTTACTGAACAAACCACACATAATTATTTTCCAAAACGTAGTACGCACACTGCTCAAATAAAATGCGCTCATATAACACTGCAATAAATTAAACATTTTAACAAAAACAGTCTGAACAAATACTCCAATAGCGTAGTAGGCATACTACTCCTATAGCTTGGTATGCATTCAACACAACAGTTCTTTACACACCAAGAATATCCAAAAAGTTTCTGTTCCATAATGCAACACGTGAATAGCAAATACTTGAAGGCAGACGGGCGGACTCATGACAACCTTGCTCTCACATGACATCTATGTATGTGTGGGCGTATGGTAAGTTTATTAGAAAATAAGTGACGCAATGCATGAAATACAAAACAGAAGGGAATGGACTACATATTAATAGATTTATAGGTCAAAGACGGTACTTCCCCTCCAATCCGGCTCCGAGATGCTTTCCACCCGGCAGCGTCGTGCAACCGGCCCTCTGCGCCACTCGACGGCTGTTGCAGTCGCAAGAGCAAGGGTTCAAGAGAAACTTCCGAGGCTCCAATCGCCCCCCCCCTCCCGCTCGCGCACTCGCACTGCTTCGTCACGACGACGCCCACGGCGACGGCGGCGCCGCTACCTGCCCAACACGCGCCTCCGCGCTCACTTGCGCGAGGGCGGGGAGACGTGAAGGCGCGAGGTCGCGTGGGCGGATTGACGCGAGAGCGTCAGGATGTAATGACGTGACGACGCGAGAGCTTGAGGACGTGACGGCGGGTAGACGCGAGGGCGGGAAGACGTAGGGCGTAAGGACGCTAGAGCGTTGGTAAGCGAAGGTATGAAGACGCGAGAGCATGAGGGCGTGAAGACGTGAGGACGAGAGAGAATGACGAAGTGAAGGTGCAAAGATGTGTGAACGCGAGGCGTGAGGTCGCGAGGGCGTGAGGAAGCGAGGGCGTGAGGAAGCGAAGGCGTGAGGACGCGGTGGGAAAACGCGATGGCGTGAGAATGAGAGGACAGGGGAGAACATGAAGTCGGTGGCGAGGGCGGGACGACGTCGAGGTGGAGGCGGGCGGTGGACGGGCAGGAGGACGGGCGGGCTGGACGGGCGGGAGGAAACGGGCGGGAGGGACGGGCAGGAGGAGGGCGAGGAGGACGGGCGGGAGAACGGCGGGAGGAGGGCGGAGACGGGCGGGAGGACGGCGGGAGGACGGGCGGGAGGAACGGGCGGGAGGACGGGCGGGACGGACGGGCGGAGAGGACCGGGGCGGGAAGGAGGGCGGGAAGGAAAGGGCGGTAGGACGGGCGGGAGGACGGGCGGGAGGACGGGCGGAGGATGGGCGGTAGGACGGGCGGGAGGACGGGCGTAGGACGGGCGGGAGGACGCGGCGGGAGGACGGGCGGGAAGGACGGGCGAGGAGGGCGGGAGGACGGGCCGGTGGAAGGACCGGCGGAGGACGGGTGAGAGGACAGGTGGGAGGACGGGTTGGAGGACGGGGCGGGAGGACGGGCGGGAGGCCGCAGGTGCGGGAGAACGCGAGGGCGTGAAGACGCGTGGACATGAGAACGCGGGGGGAGGGCGAGGCCGACAGGGCGTGAGGACGCGAGGGTTGAGCGGGCGCGAGGGAGTGAGGATGAGGGTTTGACGTCGAGGGCTTGAGGATGTGAGGGCGTGAGGATGTGAGGGCGTGAGGGCGTGAGGACGCGTGCGCGGGAAGGCCACCACGCCGCCGTGTGACCGTCGCATGACTTTCTCCATCCGGAAATACGTGCTGCACCGGAGAGAGGCCCCCACGCCCTCACCACATCTGCGCTTTCGCGTTACTTACAGCTTCGCCGCGACTCAGCGACATAATCCATCGGTCCGCGTTTGATTAAGGGTTAGTACATCAGGGCTCGGACACGAAGGATAAAGAGAAAATGTTGTGAGCGGTGTGGGGCGATGAAATGCAATTCTATGCGTTTCGATTTTCGGAAGAAAATCAATACATGAATGTTGAACGAGGAATTATTATGAGCGAACTGTAATGGACTGCATGATTAATTCTTACTTATACATTCAATCTCTGATAGTATTGAATATGTACGCTAAATATTGAATTTATAAACACACATTCAAATTAATATTATTCAGCATTAGGAAACAAATTGAAATAATTAGTGAATTACACAAATGTCGGGTACCTAATGTGTACTTAAATTGAAATGAATTCCAAATCATTACCTTAGTAATAAATAATAAAAGAATATCGAACCAAATTATTCACATTGTAACTGTTCATAATATTGAAAGATAACAGTTAAGTAATTTGGTGTAATGACTAGGTTTTGTGAATTATTGTGCAAGTAGTAAGTGTGAATCCCTTTCGGGCAGACAAGCTACCACCTGCCATCTAGTGTCCAATGATTGCCAATATTTTACAATAATTTCAATGTAACTCAATTCATTCACGAGGAATCCACTATTTAAAAAATGAGTTACCATTCAAACGAAGTTCATATGCAATGTGAGTAGGTCACCACGATATCAGTCTTATGTTGTGCAGTCCATGGGTGACGAACGAAGTGAAGTTCTTTGTTCACTGACACTTTACACAAGTATATATGACAATGCCTTGCAAATCCTACAAGGCGCTTCTACCACACAAACAAATGACATTATGAATAAAAGTGCCATATGTCTAGTCTTAACATCATTCCCGAACAAATGTATTCTTATCGTTAATTTTTTAATAGGGAAGGTCATGGCAAGTAAAAATGAATCAAAGGATGTGATAATTGCATCTTTAGCTGTATGTAAAACAAATGCTTTTTTTTAAATATTGCGAAATTTTGTATACTTTTATTGATGAGCAATGTTTCTTTGTTTAATAGTTTAGAGCTTATGTGTGAGAAAGGGAAAAGTTGCAGCTAGTTTGTTTTAAAAAGTTTCGTCGAGGCAAATACCAGTTTCCAAACGCACGTTTGCAAACTGGTATTTGCCTCGAGTATTTCACACGTCTGCCCGTGTCGAAAGTAGCTAATGCTAAGCAAGAATATATTCAAATTAAACCAATCCCAGAAGTCTTTCGCCATATAATTATCAATTTTTACTGCACTGTAATCATTTTGTTTACCTTTTTATTGTAATCGATAGCAATTGTTTTATATTTATAACAGTTTGTGACCATCAATATAATATTAAAATAGCCATATAATTTCAAACTCTGAAATTGAATATATTGTTAAAGACTCATAGCCAAAAATAGAAAAGAAAAAATGTGTGAGAAATTTCAAGAGTTTTGTAAAGAAAGAAAATACAAACTATAAATGAAGAAATTACACCCATTTTGAAGGATTGGGCTATTAATATGCCAACATTATATGGTGAAAAGTGCAAAGAATATGCTATCAAAACTATATGGAACATTACCGCCAAAACTATAATGGAAAATACTTGAACGAGTGCAAACGTATATTCAATTGAATCGAAATTTACGAATCCCTCTGCTATTTCAGCTTCTACAACGCCTTCTATTTCAAATACGAGTACTTCCATGGAATCCCAAGACAAAGAAGGCTCAACATCCGTCAATTTTAATAACTGTGTTTTTAATAAATATTCTTGTAAGTAGTTTTGTTATAATTGTTTTATGAAAGTATTCTTAGCATAAAATGGAAACAATTTTCTGCATTAAACTGTTATTCATAGCTTTTCACAAACGTCATTTTTCTTTGGATATTTTGTTATTCCCGGAGGCAGTAGTAACTCGGAGTTGAATGAAAGTTTCACTCAATCCGGTAGCAGGTTTGAGTAATACTTCCCTTTTTCCTAAATTCCTCTGATTTGGGTAATACTTCTTTTTTTCGTAAACTCCTCCCTACTCGAGTTTTGAATTTAACGGCTATCACAGCACTTCAAGTGATATTACTTAGGATTATTTATTGGGAAGTGTTACTCAGCCGTATGCAAAAGGCAAAGATATCATGGCCCTATAAAACACTTTAGAGTGCATTGGAGCGACATGGACCAACATGGTTGCCGCCTCGCATACTGAGAATGACCCCAAGAGCATGCACTTTACGTTTCCATGAATTCGTACTACAGAATATGGCACACACCTCTTAAGAACATGCTTTGGCATACACATTTCAAAATACCGGAATACTGGACTGCTTCATCGCGTTGATCGTCAACATTTCATTCGTACGCATTACGCGTACTTTCTGTACTCGTTACGTAAATAACTATTCCTTTTTTCTATGTACGTTGCGTTTTTTTGCTTATGCTGTAAACATTGCTCGGTTTACACTTTTACGCTTTTACGCACTACCTTTTTAGCTTAACAAATCCGAGTCAGAACACAAAACAGTGCAATGCTCGTTTCCTTCCTTCCATGCAAGATAAATTAAGGTAACTTCGAGCATGTTGTGCGTGATTAATAGTTGTTAGCATTTGACAATAAAAGTATGTTTGTCGATAGATTGAGGAAACTTGAAGCTATTCAGATCTGAGTAACATGTTTAATTGTCGTATCAAATCTCAGCCATTTAGTCCCTCTTATTACATCTATACCTTAATCCGTCATGATCTTGGCCTGAAAGACAACTCTAGTGTTCAGCTTGTGTGAGCGATTGACGAATTGGATCAATACGATCAGAAAAATTACGTAAGCACAGAGATGGAGTCAATACATACCATGGGCAAATATGTGAATGTAGAGGACCAAGGTTTCCATCCGTGGTCGCGGCGTTCGGGGGGTGTGAAGGTGCTCTTCACAGGAAATGTCCCCAGAGTTGCAGTAGGTACCACACGAAGGAATGGTAGATCTTTCAGTCACCGATAGATAACAGGTGGGAAGTTTCTGGAACAAAATCAAAAGCTAACTCAGACTTAAGAAAGTAAGTAGATAACTAACTTATACGAGAAAAACTATTCCATTCACTTATACGAGAAATACCGTAGCATCACTAGTTTGTTCTATCGCTGGTGTAGTGGTGAACAATCATAAATTTTCTTTCCACTCAGTTTTGTAAAACAACTTCTCAATCGCAGAAACCATCGTCGAGGCAATTCGACTAAGCCACGACGTCAAGTTGGAGTACGTCCAACTCTACTCCGACCACGAAAACTACAAGCAGACGCGATCCGTTGAAAAGGAGATCAGAACCTCATCAAACAGATCCAACAATCAGCCCGATTCATTTGGTGTAAGTACTAGCAATAGATGTGGTGTCGCCTTCAACTATAAAGAACCCGACGCTTTTACATCTTTCACATTTACAATCATCGAAAAGTCGTACGTAAAATAACGGAAGTAGTCACCAGAAAATATTATGCGGAATTAAAACACGACAAAATGATAGTGAATTTAGAAAACTTAAATATTTTAGCATTTAAACAGAAATATTAGAAGCATATAAAACTCAAAATCACAGGACTTCAGTCCTCCTATTCAAACGAACATAATTAGTAGTCAAGAACATACAGGTGTTATTATCTGAAAACGAAATCCAGTATTGTTTCTCAGCTTCTGGGTCAATGAATTCCATCTCGATAAGATTTCCCGTCCATCTTCTCTCATCCTTCTAGCGAATTCTGATATGGCTCTTTGTTTTACAAAATCTTTATTACGTACAAATCCAACTATTCCACCATTAATTTCGAGTAGAAACAAATACTATTCTTCCACAGGATAATTGAAATAACTTGCAGATCACTTCGCGTTTTCATTCTCAAACCACCCCGTAACATCAGGAGATCACAACAGACAAATTTCCTCATCATGTCTCCGAATTACGAATTTCCTTTTCCAATAAAATATATTTGCTCGACAGAGTTTTACTTTATTAGAATATCTAACCCAATCAACAAATTATCAGGAAGTGATAAAATAATTCCTATCATGCAAAAAATATTAAGAGGCTTAGCATTTCTTAATATCTTTCACAAACATCAAGGTATACAGGGTACTATTACCTTACATTGTATAGTAGTAGTCATATAAAAGCCAACGATAAATCCCTGTCATACTATTAGCCAACTCCCCGACTCACATATTCCCGTAATATCGGAAATTTTAGAGAAAGCCAAATTATAAAAAATAAAATCATTTATAATCAACATAGAATTGGTTCCATCATTTGAATTAGGATTCACTACAAAAATCACACCTACTCATCAACTGTTCAGATTTAGTGAACATATACTCATAATTTCAACGGGTTAATCACACAGAAGCATTGTTCTTAACGTCTGTCAAGCATTTGATCGAGTTTGACTCTACACTTCGATGTAAATTATAAAAGGCATGTCTTTCAAACTACACATATAGTGCTATAACATTTGTCTTATCCACAGATTCTTTTCGCTTAAAATATTTTCATTTCAATTCCACGGCAAGTAAAGGTCTGAGTGGCGCCACATTCATTTATCTTTTCTATACTTAACACCAATACAGCAGACCTTACCTAGAACAACCACAGCACTGTACTTTTTGCTGATATTATGACATACAAACAATCATAACTGAATTGCGAGAATGTCTACGATCGTTAGAAAGCGGGACTATAAAGTGAAGGATCGAACTATTGTATATCTAACAATATCAATAGCTAAAATATTCATACTAAGCCAGCCATCCTATCATCTACCACTAACCATAAATAATGCCGAAATCACCTGGACAGTAAAAAATTCTTCAGGACTACATTTGAAGTTATCTAACATGGAAAATCCACGCATCTGTTGAACTCCAACTTAAAATTCATAAAATATACAACTCCACCTCATAATAAATCGTCATTCTTTTCTGCCTATCACATGCCCTCTTCTACTACACAAACCAGTTATACGACTTAATATTTGCTTGCCAGGTCTCGTACAATGTCGTTCCCATCGATATAAAGAAAAACCAAATATTTCAAAACGAAATTCTAAGACTAGCTACAAAAGCACCATTCTTTGTAAAAACAAATTCTAAAGGTCCCCCTGTCTTGCATTTTCAAGCAGGCATCTTAGCTCTCAACTTCCAGGCTTAGAAACCAGTACCCTCTCTACTCCTTTCTCACACCACGCTAATACATCCTCATTTGAGGGTGCTCAATTAATTTTCACCCATCGATGCTACCTTTGCTGCCTAAGGATGTTTATGTTACGTAAGTTGGACTCTTATACAAATATCCGAAAGAGACGTATCGCTGAAATATTTGAGATCAATCACTCAATAACGTTCTTTTGTTTGTTTGCTTACTATAAAAATTTGAGCCACGTTGTACTAAAACAAATGGGTACACGGTCTGGCAATAAAGTAATAGAGAGACTGCATAAAAAGTAATAAAATTGTAAGAGTACAAAATGCATCTTTGTTTGAGACGAACAGAATTATTAAATTTCATTAAAAGATAATACAAATTAAGTATGTACACAGGAACTATGTAATGTATGTTAATACCTGTCGTAATACAGTTACGTTTTGTGACCACCATATCGATGACCTATTTTTAGCAATTTCCCTATTTTTATTTATATATCCAAGGTTGCTTTTTAACTGCTTGGTCATATAGTGACCACTGTGATTTTTAACATTCGGATAACTGTACATACATATACGGATTATATAAGGATAGTTATATTAACACACAAACACCCACGGGAGCGAGATTCGATCCCGCGACCCTTCGAGACAAAGCAGCGGTCCTTGAGCCTTAGGGACCACGGTTATCGAGGTCGGCAATTTCATTGAACAAATATCGAAACATACTTAAACCCAAGATCAAATAAATCTAAGATTACGTCCTTCCTTAAAAAATACGTTTTAATGTTTTATGTTATGCAGTATACTTGCATAGACATTTAGACTATATACTATCTAAACTGTACAATATATTACCTTCAAAGACTTTTATTCCTATTAATATTCGTATTATCATACAAGACAAATTGACGTAGTCAATGCAGCTGTAGAAATATCCGAGATGAAAGTGAAAATACGGCCTACTTATATACTCCTTCGAGTATCTTCCTACATGTTGCTGTATAGGCTTCCTTCACAGACGTCACCTTCACACAAGGAACACCGAAATATCAACAGGAGTACGTTTCCATACAAGGAAATTATTATATTTTGCCCATGTCATTTATCGTTATGAAGAGCCTTGTTTGTACATTCAGACGAAAATATCAGCCATACTTTTCATTGTATGTAACATTTTAAACAAACGAGTTTTTAATTGAATAAGTCAAGGACGAGAAATACTCTTTTGACTAAGATTGTAAATTTATTTTCTATACTGATTTAATGAGATTCAAAACGAAAGACATTTCCTTCAAGAGAGCTGTGAACACGATTTCACTACCTTAGGAAAGACTTCGCAATGAGCATCTAACTGTTCAGAACTAGAAAGTCCAGGGTTTAATCGTAAAAGTTCCCGGAAATAAGAAGTGAGGAGGAGAGAAAATCATCTCTCGTCTCGAAACATCATTATAATTTATTCCCTCAGTAGTAGTACTACTCAAAAGCTCACGATACTGCTAATTATAGTAATAACACCTCTATAAATGTCTTCCGAGATACTGCTTTAAATTTGTTTTAATACAGGTGTATTGTAATTGTTCATCAGAAGCATATTTGATTTTTTTTCTAACTTTTCTGTTGTCTTACTGAGTATCTGTAGTCATTTTGTTTTGAGATTACGTTACAAATGACGTTCATTTATTCTACAAAGATTTCTAACATTGCAGTCATAATATAATGTATTCGTCAATCTACAATCAACAACAAATTTGAGAGATTCCTGTTCAAATTAATACTGTGATTCTCAGGACCGAAGCCTTATTTATTTTCACTCGTTGAATGTATTGGCGACGGGTTATGTTTCGAATAATAATAAACCAATGATGGAATGAGAGACACGGGAAACGACACAACTTAAAAGACCTGCCGATAACCTGCTTTGACCACAACTACCACAGGCATCGACTGAGATGTGAACTCCGGAACCAAGAATAGGAAGACGAGTGGTCTGGGGCTGTATCACGAGTCGCACAACTACTACAGTGTAAAAAAAACCTTTCTGAAGTATTAATTAGTTCGCTAATGTGGCACAAACAGTGATTAAGCATTAGTGTAAGAATTCGTGTTAATGCCCGCCTGGAAAAACAACAGGCTCAGAAGATTAACCGATTCGAAGGTAACCAACAGCCAGAGTATAGAAAAGTGTGTCAAAAAACTACATTTCCGGTTTTACCGAGGCATTAGCAACCTGAAGACACATATCTTATGGGAAAGAATTCATAGCGTTTCACATATCAGTCACCTGAAAATGACTGAACTATCATCAGTCCTTTGAAAAATGATCTTCCTCTTCTCTTTTTGAAATTTCATGGATTAATGCACTGATGGTCTCTACACTGATTATTGCCAGAAACGTTGGTAGCAGCGAGACATTCATTGTCATCTAACATAAAAAAAACCTAATGCAGCTAAACCCATATCCGTTCTCTTACATCAACATGTTATATCAAGCAAACATTGATTGAAACTAATTAAATCATATTGTGAACTCACGAAAAAAACAGAAAAACAAGTTAAAACAAAAATGTGCAGTTAGAAACTCGCACACAGCCAACGTCAGTTCCCCTCAGCGTCTGCTCTCTTGCACGCTCCGTGAAGAATCCTAATAATCCTCCTCCGCCTCCGCCACGCAATCGGCGAGGGCTCCTAAACGTGACCAACCTCCGCCCCGCGCGGTCGAGTTCCGGCCCGCGCCGCCCACTCCCCCGCCGCGCTTGGAGGCGGCAGGCGAGGGCACCGCCTCGGGGGGCGCTTGGGGAGGCTCCGGG
>BOPP01000006.1:15021122-15041702 GCA_017312745.1 Gryllus bimaculatus | reverse complement strand
ACCCCCACCATCCACCTCTCCCCCATACCACGGCCCGCCCCTTCCCG
This sequence comes from Gryllus bimaculatus, assembly GCA_017312745.1. NCBI lineage: Eukaryota > Metazoa > Arthropoda > Insecta > Orthoptera > Gryllidae > Gryllus > Gryllus bimaculatus. Next base: position 15,041,655 of record BOPP01000006.1, on the reverse strand, counting down.
TCTCACCTCCGGCGCTCCTATGTAAACCCTACGTCTAACCCCTCAGACCACTCTCCCCCTCTCCGGCTATTAGCCCCTCATCAATTAGCTAATTGCGGCTATTACGCGGAGGTTGCTCGCGGCGCGTTGAGGCACCGCGCGGCGGGACACTGGAGTGACGTGAGAAACAAGGGAGTACCGGGTCCGGACCGATCTTTTATAATTATTCACGTGGTTCAAGGGATAACATGCGAAAGCATTCTTAACAACGTAGGTCCGGTTGCGTGAGAGACGATCTCCGATCCAGAGATGCTGCTTGCGTCATGCGCTGGGCTTCCCACGTGACTGAGGAAAATGCACGTGACATCTGTTCAGTCATTCATCGGTTCATTATAATGTGAACGTGAAGACAAAATTATTTTTCGTTCATCGCACGATTTTTATTTGTTGGTCGTCTTTTGTTACTGTAAGTATTTCATTCGGAAAAAAATGTCTAAATTGGCATCAGTGTTCAACTCTTCAAATAACTGGGTGAGTCAGAACCAGAATCTTCACGTATGAGTCAATTAAATTTATCTTTTTCAGTTTATGCTGAATGGCGACTTGCATCTGTTTATTCTAGAATTTTCATAAATTATTTTTCTATTTTTTATTCCGTGTGCAGAATATCCAAATCCTAACTATGCTCCACAAGTTGTTATGAAGCACCCGACCGAACACCGCCTCGTGAACAATAGGGGCATGCATAGGGTCTTTCTTTAATTCCTCAAGAAAAATAATCTGAATATTAATTTAAGTTGTTAATCAAAGTTGTGTGGTAGATTATACACTCATAATTATTCAAATAAAATAAATGATAAAGTAATATTTTACTATATTACTGCTTTCAGGAATCTCTACTACTGTTAAAATACATTTATTATGAAGACTATGGATTTTTTGGTTCGTAAAGTTCTCATTTAAAAGAAAATGATTAGTATAAGAATAAACTTAGAATACACTACAAACAACAAAAAATATAATAGTACTACAAACAGAAGCCCTAAAGCTCTAGAGTAGCGGAAAACTGAGAGTACTACAAACAGAAGCACTAATAGTACTACAAACAGGAGCAATAGTGTTCAAGAAATAACTTTTTATAAGAACTTTCATAAAAGCCACAACAATGAAAATTGAAAACAATTCCTTTTATTAAATATAGCATTCAGGCAATTTAAAAAAACTTGTTTATTTAATACTTTGAGGATTTGTAATAATGATATGTTATGGACTAAATAATTTGATAAACTATTGAGTCATTTTATACTGATGATTTGTTTTTTCTTTGTAACGATTTTTTTAAAACAAATAGACATTATGTGTAATGTGTGAGTGTGATGTTAATTAATATTTTATTCATCTCGCATACTATAATCAGTAATTAGTTATACTTTTGTATTTATTAGATTCTTATGTTGCAAAATGACCACGTGCGTAGAATAATTTCCTGATTCTTAAGCTCAAAACCTAACGAAATGATGAGGGGAAAATAAGAAAAAAAATTCTGAGCAAGCGCTTTTTCGAAATTGAAAATCGCTGATAGAGCTCAAAAACCATTTTAGAAGTAGACGGTCGGAACAACTCGACGTCAAAGACCCCTGAATTATATTTTTAGTTCGGCCAACTACGCTATCCTACAATTCGTAAAACCATTTTGTGACCTGAAGATGGATGTGACAGATCTCAAGAAACCCACTGTCTGAAATATCTCTGGCGTATACCAGAGAAACTAAGAGTGATGTTGAGACGTTTGTACCCTCCTCATCTCCTGGAAACGGCATTTGTTATTCAAAATCAATTTCTTGAAACATATGAACGCGGTAGTTAATTACTCGGGCTTGATTCAAAGAGTTTCCATTTGTAGCTTGGTAATGCATAATTAACTTTATCATTTCAAGCCATCGTCACGATCAGGCAAAAGGGAATAACAAATGTCTGGAACTACCCATGTTAGCATGCACTTTTATTACTTCCAGTAAACAGGAGTCGCATCACGTAGGTTCTCGCAAAAAGCCTTCATTATTATCAACAAAATGCAGCAAAAGATGATCAGATGCGATTTTTATTTTCTGAAAATGACGGTGGACTAGCGAGGTACGTTGAATAATTAATTTTTCGTTGGTTCAGATGAGGTAGAAACAATTCAAATAGGTACGTGATCACGAGTGAGTAAGAAAGTTCAAATAAAGGAGGCTTCTGATACAGTGGGTGGAGTGGGATTTTTTCGCGTTTTTAGCGATTATCAACAAGTGAATGCCGAAGCAATGCCCCAACAAACGGGCCAGAGACCTCGCGTGTTCTTTCCTTCCTCTTCCTTGCTCTATCTTCCCCCTAACTCCCACACACACTTACATGCACTGTACTATCACACATGTCTGGACACCAGAGCTTGCCCTCCCCGGGGCGGTACCCTGGGGGAAGATACATTGAGGTGGAAAAACAAAGCAGCCTATAGCCTAGCGCAAGATCTCACTTTCCAACCTGGGAGGAACACCACCACTTTCGAAGATTAAACGACTTTAGGAGATTAACGACCTCAATGGCTCGGAATCAATTCTCACTTTCTCGAAGCGAACGGAATCGAATAAAATGCCCCTCGTGGTTTCGCCTGCTATCGCAATGACATGGAGGCCCAGCGATAAATAACAGTGGTTCCGAGGAGGAGAAGGAGGAGGAGCGGCGACTTTCTACTTCCTCCCGTTGCCAAACTTCCACGTCGCGCGCACATCCGTCGGCAGCGCAGTAATTAAGCAGGCACTTCGCGCGTAATTACGCGCCGGCGCCCCCTCCGCAGCGTTGTGTTATGGTCTGGAGGAATAACAAACTAGTGCTAAAAAGTTGCTTTGTTACAGTTGTGAGGAAAGACTAGAAAGAAAACTAGTGCCAAAAAGATGTTATGTTACAGTTTTGAGGAAAGACCAGAAAACAAACTAGTGCAAAAAGATACGTTTTGTTGCAGTTGTGAGGAAAGACTAGAAAGCAAAATAGTGCCAAAAAGATACATTCTGATGCAGTTTTGAGGAAAGACGAGAAAGCAAACTAGTGCCAAAAAGATATGTTATGTTACAGTTTTGCGGAAAGACCAGAAAACAAACTAGTGCCAAAGAGATTCGTTATGTTACAGTTTTGTGGAAAGACCAGAAAACAAACTAGTGCCAAAAAGATACGTTATGTTACAGCTTTGAGGAAAGACGAGAAAGCAAACTAGTGCCAAAAAGATACGTTATGTTACAGTTTTGTGGAAAGACCAGAAAACAAACTACTGCCAAAAAGATACGTTATGTTACAGCTTTGAGGAAAGACGAGAAAGCAAACTAGGGCCAAAAAGATACGTTATGTTACAGTTTTGAGGAAAGACCAGAAAACAAACTAGTGCAAGAAGATACGTTTTGTTGCAGTTTTGAGGAAAGACGAGAAAGCAAACTAGTGCCAAAAAGATACGTTATATTACAGTTTTGAGGAAATACGAGAAAGCAAACTAGTGCAAAAAAGATACGTTCTGTTTTAGTCTTGAGGAAAGACGAGAAAGCAAACTAGTGTCAATAAGATACGTTCTATAACAGTTCTGAAGAAAAACGAGAGAACAAACTAGTGCCAAAAGATACGTTTGTTATGATATTCAGAAAACATTAGAAAATTCGCTTTTGTTGTACATTACTTCGTCTACAAGTCTACTTCGTGATTAAAATTACATGTTGATTGTTTTTAAAATGTATATTTATGGTCGCTTTATAACTACTCTTATAACAAATTAACATGTGTATTACTGTTAGAATGCTAATAATTACTACTAGAATATCGTTCGATTTCCGACCTCTACCAGGAAAACTTTATTGAAAAATAATAGACATATCTACTACACGCGAAGAAAACTTGATTCATCGCTAATTCGTTGAAGATACGTACCTTCCTTCAACAGAGATGAAATTCCTCAAAGCAAATTCTTCATTTACAGATTGGCAACAAGTGTGAGTCAAACAAGGAAGCGGCAAGGGTCTGCTTGCACTACTGGACGGGAAATGCATTTGAAACTCCTCGACGGTCACGTGGACACTGAGAACGGAAACGAATGTAACCTTCGAATCAAACACGTTATTTCATCATTAATTTCAAAACATTCTTACGGTGGCTCAGGGTGATTGATGTCACCACTGTGCATCTGTACGGGAGGACCTGAGTTCGAGCCCCGGCGGTGGCAGGATTTTTGACAGTAGTTAGACAGCGAGGCCGAGTTCAGCCCCTGACTGGGGGAGAATTCTAGCGGCAGCTCTGATCGGTAGTTTTTCGGGGCTCAGACTGACCCGCTGGAGGGAGATACCTAGTTGTGGAAAATCCTCGCACGCCGACGTAGACCGGTTTCGCCAGCGAAGAAAGATCACCGCGACCTCCCGCAATAAAAGTATACACTACACTTACGGGACTGATGACCTCAGCCGTTGAAGCGCCCCGAATCACCTATCAATCAATCGAAACCCTGTTACGACCCATAGTCATCACGTAATGGTTATTTTTAAGTTAGGGCAGTCTTTGATATTTTACCAATTCCGATGTTAATAGTGAATTATGTATTTAGTCCTTATTAGTAGTCGAAAGTCTTTCGTCGTTTTCTGAAGTTCCCAGGGATGAACTTACAGGTTTTTCTTGCATTCGCTTGAGCTGGATGACGACCAACGTTCACGAATGGTACTGAATCTCTAATGGTAGTACTAATATACTGAATCTCTTTATACAATGCCTGAACGCAGGGACTTCAGGACAGTAGTTAGCAGAACACTCTGATGCCAAAATTGGAAACTGTCTGGATGGCCGAGATCGCGAAGGCAGTAGTGTCGTAGCTATCTCGGACCGAAGGATCACGGGTTCGAGTCACGCCTTGGGCATTGTTGTATTGTGTTCGTCCTTTCACACCCCTATCATCATTTCGTGTCATCCTCCTAGTTACCATACCGTTACACACAATAGTGGTCGCTAATGACCTAGTAGTTGATGCGAACTTAAATAACAACAAAAATATTGGAAACTACTTCCGTATTGTAAGACCGTGTAATGGATTAGCATTCGATGTAAGTTGTCCGCCAAGATCCGAGAAAACAAGAGGACCCCGCTACATTGCAAGTTCGTGCTCGAGTTGGCGCATCCTCGGTGGCTTAATAGTGGTATAAGCTATGTCTCTTAACGCTATGAAAACCTCTCCACCTTCTTCACGCTACCTGTAGGCTGAGTTAAACAACATGAACATTTAAGTCGTTATGAGTGAACGTAGCATTTTTTACTTCTGAAAGTTATGAGATAAAAGGGTTTTGGACTAAAGTTCTGAAAGACATACATTACGATCCAAAATATAGTAAAGATTATTGTCACATTCAATTCGAAAACAAAATTAAAGATAAATGGATTTACATTTTATAATTTGCAAAATTTGCATAATTACACCAGGTGCTTACTAATTTTTGAAGAAGCTCAAAAATTGTTTATCTAACACAGTACCGTAAGCAAAAACACGCTGCTCCAGTAACGAGTTAGTTAGGAGCACTAAAATCGTTAGAAGACAATATGATTTCTAAGAATGTAATAATAACCATGGAGTATATAAATTTCTAGATAGTACATCAAGGCGTTCTTGTTTTCGTTTTTTTAAATATGAAACATGCAAATAATGTACACGAATTCAACACCTTTGATTCAAAATTATACATTACTGAATAACACAATACATAAAGAATCACTGCATTATTTAATTCATTAAATTCAATCAGTAATTATCGTAGTGCTCTTGAGTAATTAAACTGATTAACAGCTAACGAAGACAGGAAATTTCTAGAGCACGTTCGAAGTCTGTACCTGTAACCTACTACTATATGAACAAGTTGGCTCGGTCTCCGGAACGCGATATCTGATCACGAGTCTGCGCCAACTAGGTAGCCGCATCAGAGTGAGCTCACACATTCCTTTGCGATGAGGGAGGGGGATAAAGGACAGGACACACAGTCCGAAGACGCCGTATTGCGTGCACATCCTCTGTCACCACAACGGCTTCCTCGAAAGCAGACATCGTCGTAATTACCACGAGTCGACAAGTTTCCTCACCCTACGGGTGACCCTGAACGAACAACCGCTGTATCACTTAGTCTGATAGACCTTTGAATGCACCGCTCGAAGTATTTATTCACACTTAAACGTTCTTCTCGACATTATTTTCTTTGAATTTTCTCTCTCGTAAAGGTCTGGACTTTTTTTTACCAGTGATGACACTATAAAATCGAGCAAATTGCTGGATATTGTCGGGAATAAGAAATTACGTCCATTTTCAAGAAATGGTTCTTCTCATGAACGAAAACGGAAAGATCAGGTAAAGGCAATTTGTGATGTACGTCATTCATATCGAAGGTTAATACCAAAATATGACACGTAATTATCACATAATCGCGAAATGACTATTTAGGTTTTTGAGGAGCAGCTGTTCTGTTGAATGAAAGCGGAAAAAGCAGCCACACGAGGAGTACGATGTACGTCATACAAAAACAAATATAAAGAGTGGACTTGGAAACAATCACGTCACATCGACTACAGCGAAAGTTATAGCTTGACAGAGCCTGTGGTTTATGACGTATCATTACATATCAGTATGTAAAATGTAGCTATTTCACAAGTTTCTTAAGATTTAAATATAATAAAATGTTTTGCCTCTAACACTAATTCTTTAATATAATTTATATTTCTTGCAGTTTTGAATTTACGTTTCCAGCAGTACAGAAGTGCAGTACGATACGTTACGTTGTCAATGGTCAATATTTTCTTCAAAACACTTCTGTTCATTGATGCATTTATTCTAATGATTTCAGAATTCTACCATTGAACAGAAGGAGAATTCTAGTGAATGGCATCTCTGATCGGTTGTTACCCGTGGTTTCTCCTATCAATACCAGGCGAAAGCTGGATATACCATAACAACCAGACCAAGAAATGCGTTCGGTCTTCATCCTTGTCCTCGCCTCTTCCCATACGTGTACATACATATCCACTACACTACAACACGTTAAGAGACCAGTGGAGTGGTATACTTCTTACATTTCGTAACTTTTACAGTATGAAACTTCAAAACAAAACTTATTCAATGTGTATAAGTTTATACAGTACACGTATGTACATAAAAATAGTTGTTACATATTTTGGTATACTGCAAATATATGTGTTTACTGTAAAATATAAATATCATCGTTGCAACAAACCAGAAAACCCCGGGCATTAATATAATAATTCAGGGCATTAATAAAGGAAAGCATACATATTAATGTATATAATGCATATTTTCCTTTATTAATGCATATACTAATGCATATAAATGTAATATTGTGTATAATTTCTTTAGAATTGGATGCATAGAAATAGTCTAGACCAAGGAATACACGTCGACAGGGCAACGCGTCAACAAACTCAGGTTCGTGCTTGAGGGTCTAAACGTGATATGCTTTGCGAAGCATGGCCCCCGGACATAATGTTGAATAAATGACAAGACGGCGTTGAAAATCGAGGTTTCGCAACTATTTACGATGGGTCAGTCTCTCTCTCGACAGCAACTGAAGTGGATGGTACTAATTTTGCAGACTTAGGCTGGGTAACATTTCATATTACGAAACGAGAAACTTACGTTAATTGAGTAATGTAAATTGTGATTTGAGGGTATCAATTTTAGTTGGTGTTATAATTGGTGATTTCGGGGATTCATGTAAAATAGAATTCGTACGTGGGAAGTAAGTGTAGAACAGACTCTTAACTGGACATTATAAAATGTTTCAAGTTAAATAAAATGACACGAAGTAAGCAGTAAGCGCTTTATCCGAGTCTTAGGAAGGAAAAGTCGCGTTCGCGGACCGCGTTCGGATTATAGAATATTATCAAACAGGATTTTCGAGGAGCATTACAAAAATTCTCCGGCTCGTAGAATTTACGACGAAAACAGGAGCACCGTGAGGACATCCCATAGACGACATACGGACGGAAGACATCATGAAGACCAGCGTAGAAGATATTTCCTTAAGCTTACGAGCATTCATACGAAATAAATGCCGTGCGGAATTTGTGAATGTATAAAGTAAAGATAATTCAAGTCATTAATGAGCTCAAAGACAAAAAGCTGTAAACATTTAGAAAAATGTGAACTTTTTATTATCAAACAAAGTCAAAAGTAACAAGGCTGATAATTTGTAGAAGTTGCCATTAGATTTTTAATAACAGGATAATACAGCATAACTTCCAGGAATTGCGGCTTTGTACAGAGTCGCACGTCACACATATAATAGTAAAATAAGGTAATCTATGGCGAACCCAGGTTTGTGAAGTCAAGGTACTGTTTGAAATAGCAAAATTAATTAACATTATAATAAATGTACTATTAACCGGCCAACATAAATAATTAAATTGGTAAAATCATGAATAATCTCATCGTATTCAAGCAATGATCTTTTTCGTATTTCTTTATTTTCCATACCTCCCCATATATTTTGAGCATGAAATAATATATTTTTTTAATTTGGTGGATTTTTCATGTTTTGGTAGTTTTTGTAGTACTATCTTGTGGAAAATGCTTAAGCACAGCTGGCAACACTGGTCCCGCTGGGAGAGATACATGCAGGGGATAACCCGCAAGACAAAGCGCATTTCGGCGCGGAATTTCACTTTCTAGCGACGAAGAACACAACCTCGGGCTATAACGTGCACTACACTTACGAGTCTAATTTCCATAATAGTTTACCTGCCCGAAAACACTAAATTCAGTAATCCTTTTAATAATTGCTAATCGACTTTCATCCAAAGTCGAGTAGAAAATTTGAAGCTGAAACGGAACAAAATAGATATGACATGTGTTTTCCCTCTCTCACGTGATTAAATATTTTGAAGAAAAATCGTAAATTCACAAAATTAGATCTTTTAACAATTTTACTTCTATTACTATTGGAGTGAAGTACGTGAACGAAGGATTAGTTCTTCGCATATTTCAACATAAAAGAAGTTATATCTATACAAACTCATGACGAGTTCTTCTAAAATGTTCAGGCGGGCTTCTCCCAATCCTGAAGCTGTTCTCGCAAAGCAATTTCAGCTGCAAAGAGCGTCCGTAAATAGCAAACGTGGACTGCTGAATTCACGCACGCAGGAGATGACTTGCGTCTCAGAAGCAGCCGTGATCACATCGGTCATTATTCGCCTAGAGACACCTGCGCCTCCATTAGAGCGTCTTACGCAGCTGCCAGTCGCGGGGTCCGTAGCTCGCACACTGGACGAAAAGACGCCAAAGGCAACCCGAACCAAAGAAATATAAACCAAAAGAAAGTTGCATACTTCTGCGAATATGGGAAAAGAGAAACTTTAAATTAAATTAAAAAAGAAAAGTCTGAGATGTAAAATGGCTGTTGCAATGGCAATAATTATGTATCACTGCCATTGCAGTTGAAAAGAAAAACCAGTAACGTTTGTAACCGTATGTTTCAAAGTTTGTATTAGTACATAAACACCGAAGTCCACACGGGACTAAATTTTAAAGTGAGACGCCATGATGTTCACTATTTCAATCACCTCGGCTATCCTGATTGAATGATGTTTTTTAATTTTTTTTAGATTCTACATCACATACAGTATTTGTTTGGTTTTTTAATTGAACCAACGGCAAGGCATTGTTGGCTTTGGAAAGTAGTCACATGTAGGAATATTTTAATTCAAAAGATGCGAGACTTTCAATGGATTGGCCATCAGTTTCAATTCTGCCGTCCATAAATAAGAATTCAATTTCTGGCTTTATTTATTTATTGTACAATAATAAAATAATTTGTGACGTATGATGGTGGGTTTAATCTACGTGCGTTTTCTTCAGCAACAAGCGTTGTTGACGACATTCAATAACAATAAGTGTTTGCTTCTGTGAAATAGAAATCAAGAGCATCGACGATCAAAGTACGCATTTGTCTTGACAGTAGTGCTTGCACAATAATTAATCACTATTCGCTAACGCCTGGCAAAATGAGAGCTGAAGAAATCGCACGAAGAGTGAATTTGCATTTACAGTTCAGAATCAAAGCACGGGTATTTGCTTAATGGAGCGAGGGAAACTGGACCGACCTGACCGAACCTGACCGAATTGGGTCACAAACGGGTTTTGGTTTCTACTCGAATTTGACTAATATTTATTGACTGGTAGTTCTAGTGTTTTGTTGGGTGGACTGCGTGCTACGTAATGACACAATAGTGCTGAGAACGTTTGGTGCCATTCGGTGCCGTTTGGTGGATTTTGAACCCGTGTTTGCCGTTTAGTATTGTTTGGTACAGATTGGTGGACGTCGGCACCAGTCTGGTGGACGTCGGCACCAGGCCGGTGGACGTCGGCACCAGTCTGGTGGACGTCGGCACCAGTCTGGTGGACGTCGGCACCAGTCCGGTGGATGTCGGTGCAGTCTGGTTCCGCTTGCAGCCACTGCGTGGGCCGCTAGTGCTCAGGCGAAAGCTCCGCGCGAGGTAAACCCCGCTTTGTTCCGTTGTTTTGACGTCGCCGGGGGGAAGGCCGCTTCCGAAATGCACACAAGAAGCGAAGCCACGCAGCGTCGCGAAGGCCGTGACACGGCAGCTCGCGCTCGACCGCGCCTTCAAAGAAGTTCATCAAAAAGGCGGAGAGGATGCCGTCCCGGGAAGTGCACTTCCAGGAAGCGTCCAGTGCCTAGTGCGCCTGAAGACCAAATGGCAAACGAGAAATATGCGGTTTCAAGTGCCGTTTGCTCTAGGTAAACTAAGGCTTACCGTGTTTTCGTCTGGTGTAATCTCTTTAGGGATGCTGACTACTAAGTACTGAGAAATGATTGTCGTCTCTCCTGGTGAATCATCAAACCAATATTGATAATTTAAATTCATAGTGGAACGTTTGACGAAACATATACTTGGACAATCTTTACTATTTCATTTCACGGATATCGTCAGTTGCAGTAATGTGATAATCACTGCTAATAGTAACAATATTCTGTAAATAAATTTGTTCATATATTTATATAAACTCACAATGATACATGATAACTACAAATATTGATGTTTTAAAATATTACACGCAATGCAAGTTGTTGCTCTAAAGTCCTGACTGTAAAGGTCAAAACTGTCCTTCTTAACGTCACAATCAAATCCCCATTTTCGAACACAGCTGTTGCTGCCACAGTCATGAAGATCATGTAACTCGCATTGGATGTCTACTCACTCTGGGTAGCCGAGAGGTGAGGTTCGCGTATTGATGACTCCCCCTCCGCAGGTGACGGTGTTATGTCTTTACCTTGCACTACCTTGCAGAATGGGAGGATAACGATGCTGGGTCAATTACGTACGATTAATATTGTAATAAGTGATGCTATGAGAAGTTAACCTTAATGTGAAGCCATTAATGCTTTACTCAGCTCTCGAAGAGTTAGCCTTTGGCTCCAAGTTCTTGGCCGCTGCTCTAAAACCTTTCGCCACCACGAATGTTGTAAAATCGCGAAATCGACCAAATGAAATTCGGTCCTGATCTCTTAAGAATTCGTACTAAAGAACAAATAATATTATGATAACACTAACTGAATTGTGTGTCAATCCTCCTCAAAGAGAAAAAAATTCCCTATATTGGCAGTTACGCTTCCAGAGAAGATATATGAGAACTGGGGCATAAGTCATAGCTACTAATTTGTTTCTGAAATTACAAGCACAAATAGAAAATGCGTAATATTCATACTAATGGACAAGTTATGAACTAAGTGCTTGGACGTATAACAACACACCAAAATTGGGATTCCCATATTTATTTATGTATTATTCATTATATATGTATTATTTGTCATTATGCATTATTTATTAAATTATACGTATTATATATGTATTATTTATTTAATACAATTTATATTTGTAGTGAAAGTTTTGGTTTCTAAAGCAATTTGTAATATACGGATTCCAACATTCCAAAAGCATTACACGCCTGTTTTAAAGGAACAATTAGGCAGATACTGAATTACCGCACGTGCCACATCGGTCCGCGCTGTAACAAATCGTCATGTTGTCGATCACCGGTTGCAACGGGTGCTCGGAAAAAGCTCTCCTACCCATATCGCGACAGTCCGCTATGGAAGGGCCTTATTTCCCAGTGCATCCAACATTCCCAGTAGCCTTCTCGCGCATTTCGCCTGAGGAGAACGGCTATCTTGGTGTATGAGCGCTGCTCGAAACGGGTTAAATGTATCTCGCGTGGTGGCAGACAGACATCTTATTTCACATTGGAACTGACTACAAAGCAAACTGTTGTTGTGAGTACACATTATAACAACAATTCTTTCACGTAACAAACAAAAATGTGTAATCCGATAAAATTATTTTAGGAGAACACGGTTACCATGACTTCCGCGCCAATCCTCGTATGTCCAAGCTCCGTCATCCCGGAGGTCGAAATCCCGAGAGTATAGATTTTCACGTCACGTTCGGTCCGACAACGGCATTGTTTTTCATCCTATTTCGATTCTACTATTGCGTCATCAATTGCATTACATCAATATCATTATCAACCTTATTTTTTTATAATTATTCTAACTTACACATGATCACTTGTTCAGACCACCTTAGATTCAGGAACACGTGATAAAAAAATTGTGAACTTGTAATATTTTCCTGATACTGTGTGTTCAACCCCCGGCTTCCCAGAATTCGAAATCCCGACGGTACAGACTTTCTCGTCAAGTAACGTCATTGCTTTCTATCCTTCTTTTGATTCTACCATTGCCTCATCCTTCACATCATATTGATACCGTTATCCTCTATTTTTAAAATAATTTATCTGGATTAAATAATATTACTTGTTCAGATATTCAAGTAATAATAAATATAATAATGAATAAAATATTGATGATGATGATGATGATAATTACATACTTTAAAGAGTCACTGCATAAAAAGGAAAACAAAAGAAGTGTTCGTTGACTGCCACTCCCATTAGTAAATCAAATAAAGTGATTCATAAAAGATTTGAACTCGCCGCATTCGTCATGGATAGGCGATCATCTAGGGCGCCAAAACATAACTAACTACACCGCCTGTAGAGAGTCGATAGTCCGAGAGCCCGAAGAATTATTGACTGCATAAAAGTGCTCTTGAAGAAAAACTGTAGTAAACCGAACGGAGTAAAGAAAACAATTTTTGGGTTTTGAATGCAACGTAGAACAGAATAATAATGTCCAAGAAATGCAAAAAAAAAAACAAACTAAACGAATGTACCAGCCGAATGACAGCCGGTAATCCATTGGGTGTTGTCCGAGAAGGCATGCCATGTCGCGGTTCAAGGAAGGCCACAGAAAGGATTGCGTGCCTCCTCAACCAATGAAACAGGCTGTAAGCTTACTGAGGAGAAGAAGAAGAAGAAGAAGAAAATATGAAAGGAAAGAAGAAACGAAAAAAGAAGATGAAAAAAGTAAGAAGAAATGCGAAGAAAAGTAAAACCGTCCCTTCCATGTAAGATAGGTGGATTTTACATTCCATTTACTAAATCTGTGATAAAATTAAGTGCGCTAGGTGGGTCGCCGCTACTCTCTAGAAAGCTAGCAGTGTATTATGAAAATCTGATCGAGAGCTTTCGAAAGTCGTTTTGGCGACCAAAACGAATAAATACCCCTGCTGTCTCCGCCGCGATCCGAAGCAAAGTTTCAGGCAATCTGAGCAGGTGTTCAACAAATGAACTGCAAACTGAATAAACCAATGTTATTACAAATTATTTACATCACGCGGCGAGATAATATGATAATGCCATGTTAATTCCTAATTCACTATGAATCACTTTTGCTCCTAGAAACAGGAAAAGAAAGTTACACTACTGACCAAGATAGTATGATCTAGAAGGATTTCTCAATATTATGGAACGGCTGTTTTGACAAGGATGACGATGACAATAACGACAATGTTGATACTTCTCAATTCTAAAACATTGTACAGAATATGCTTCTACCTGCCATCACATATTTGAATATTACAACAAGTGTCCGTAATACTGACCACTACCCTAGAACTAGCTCAGTCACCTGAGCAGATCCATTAATCACAAACTCAAAGAAATAGATGGCCTTCTACCTCCCAAAGCCGACGAGAAGGTAAGTTCAAACGGGCGTTAAGTAGAACGTAAAATTTAAAACAAGGAAGGAGACAGCCCATTGTATTGACAATCCGCAAGCTAGAGAGATATGCAAGATCTCCAGGGCTGAAATCTTATTCTATTGTAGACATATTTGCAACTGTTTCTGACGAGCGTAATTTACCAATAGAGGGTATTATTTTAAAAGTTCATTTATACCTGTGAAGTATATTTGAATAACTTCAATGATGTCAAAAGTTATTTTGACGCCTAAAAAACTAGTTGAGCATTATTAAACATAAAAAATACATTTTAACCAAAACCTCTGAAATTAGAGAAAATGCATCAAGCAACATATTAAAAATGTAGTATAGGGTAATAAAAAGATTGAAAACTTATTAGAATGAGTGCACGCGTTAAGCAAGACAAGTCGCAATAAACCACCCTTCTCTTTTATTCGATATCTTCCCACTACTGGATAAATGTCGATTTACAAAGTAGTTTTATAGTCTCAGATGAGATAATGAAGCAGCACACTTTCTAACAGAATTGCGTCAAGAAATCATGCACAAATGAACCCTGCGGCAGAACAGTCGGCAACAGTCCTTTAGAGTGGAAATTCTTTCCACGACAAATGAGAAATGTCATTGGACTTTTAAAATAAGTCGATCGCAAAGTGTAATTTTAAAAATACTTATTTGCATTGGAAGTGAAAGTCAAAACCTGAGCAACTGTTGCCTAATTTTTACACTTCATGTACTTGCCGAAATGACAGTTGATTCGATATTGATAAATTGTCATATTTCTTACGCTAGTCTCTTCTTAAGCAATTATCAGTAGTCTTTCATAATTCCCTCTTTTTCTGTGAACATATCTCATAACAAAAAGGTTCACTGGATCCTGTGTAAATACACAGGATATAACGTAATAAAGTGCTTCATAGTCATTTAGATTTTGTTGAGAATTTTGAAAATTTGCAACGCTTTGAAAATAGAAGTGCAAGTGTAAACATTAATTGTGAAGTTTATATGATATTAATAAAGTATTAAAATCAATCATTACACTGGTCGACAAAATTTAACTTTGTTTGTTAAATGTAATAGAATGGCTGTTTTTTATGGAATAAGTGTGAATACAGAAAATGTATTTTTAGGGGCGAGTTAGAGTTCAGGGCTTTATAATAGTGATGTAATTCGGACTCTATATCTGTTATCAAGGAATTCAGATATGACATTTTGAAAGGACGTCCATGTAACTTTTTCAGCACCATTCAAACATGCCTCAAAGTAATGATTTTTGGTATGTTCTTTAACGTGTTGCCCCCTTAGTTGTGCCTAGCCGATCCTCAAAAATTTGTTTTTTTATGTATAAGAAACTTGTCTAACCTTTACCCGTTCCCTTCACAAATATTTGTATCAATCTGAGTTTGATGTGCAAGAGAGTTTTGTCCAAGTAGCAGATGTTGTTAGGGTAAGTGATATTTCATGAAATGCGATATCTGCTATCTCACACGCGTAGAAGAAAGAAAGATTTAGTATATCTTTGTTGAATAACTAACGAAAGTGCTGTAACTTTCAAATCGCCGCGTATATTCGACAAATGTTGTTGGTATTGTATCTTTGATAAAACTTTCATGAAGCCATACTCTCTTTTCATAGCAATAGTCACTTAGGGAGATTTCAATACGTAAGGAAGCAAATGGTGAATCTGTTCTGGGGGTTCTGGGAGGATCAGAGGGCAAATATCCTATTGCAATGGCTGCTCCCAGAACGAGAATTGTGTCCATAGTCACCGATATTGCAGTTCACAGCGTCAAACTACACATACGCATTCAGCTTCATCGCCATGGAATAAAGAAGCAAGGTGGTCTTCTCCAATATGACAACACGCTAGCGCAATGCAGCTGACGGACCTTAAACACCGGAGGTGCGCGAAGGTTCAAGGTGCTGTCTCTTTTCATACTGAAAAACACAAGCACGCACGCACATACGCACGCACACACACTCGGGCGGGCACACATGCGCACACGCATGCGCATTTGCACGCACGCACAAGCATGTGCACGTACGCACACAGGTATACACAGTTGTTTGTAAACATTGCAACACCCAGACGGAATGGTCAGAATCACGTAAAAATTAGCAGGTGTATAGAACAGTATGTCCATAAGAACTGATTAAAGTTGCGTAGAGATGGCTTGCGCGTGGACCTAGAAACTTTGTGTGATAGGTCAGGTCAGTGTTAGGCCACACACTGACAGTATAGAGCCGTCAAACGAAGTGGAAACAAGTGCCGGTATGTCTCGTCCACACAGAGTCAGTTGGGACAGGGCAGAATTATCGGTCTCCGGGAAACGGTTTTGTCGTACCGCGACATTGCGTCTCGAAACGGGGACTACGACAGTGATGCGTGTGTGGAACCCGTGAGTAGAGGAGGGTCATATATAGCGACGAGCGCGTATTGGTCCACAGAATGTGCCCACATCGCGAGACGACTGCCATCTTGTCCCCATGGCTCTGTCAGGAGGCGTGGTCCACAGTGTTGGCTCGAATTGAAGCACTGCAATGGGTGTGATCATGTCTTCGTTGTCGGTTCGACACCGTCCGCTGATGGCTGTACTTGTGCATGCATACCACTGCGTCGGATGTCATGGGCCAGAAGCCACCAACGCCTCAGATAGCAACGGCCGCGTGAACGTGTTCACTGGTGTGCTGAGTGGTAAAATATGGCGTTTTCGCACACACTTTATTTTGTGGTACAGCGATGGTTCGACGTTACTATGGTGATCTCAATCTGCCAGCCTGTATTGTTCCATACCGGACAAATGCCATGTAAGATGGTTTGGGGCGCCATTGGCCACAACGTGCAATCTCGTCTCATACGTATTGAGGACAATCTCAACAGCAACCGCTACATCAGGGAGGTTTTAGAGGCCGAAGTACTGCTCCTCCAGCAAAGCAACTTCACATGCCATATTTCAGAAGGACAATGTCCGACCGCATGTGACGAGGAATGTGCAAGAGCGTCGGATACCACTGTTTCCTTGGCCTGACATGTCGTCCATCGAATATGTCTGGGTTACGATCGGTCGGCAACTTGTTCGTTCAGGACCTCATGCAGTCACTATCGATGCTCTGTGGCCATGTATAGAAACAGCGTGGCAGTGTCTTCCCGTCAGCATATCCAGGCTCTCTTTGAATCCATGCCACGACGTCTAGAAGATGAGATGGCAGCGCGTGGTAGCTTCACACCGAAATAAATACTCAAAGTCAAAATACAGGCAAAGTTCTGTAATTATAATCACTTGTATATTGTGATATCCCTAATCTATGGAACAAATTGCATTGTAATAGTATGTCTCTTTTTTGTTATTGAATTTTTCACAAACACCAATGTATATCTCTTTATCGCGGCTAACTCAGGGATTCTCAATCTCTAATAATAAAAATAAACTTCTCAGAGAATTTAACAATAATGTGAATATTAAACGATTGATAAATCCACCGCTTAGTACAAGGCCTCGGCTGATAAAAAGTTTTATATTAGAAGTTTTTAATCTTGGTGGAAAACACATTAAAATATTGCAAGTAATAAAAAACGAGCATTCGTAATAAATTTCTGAAGAGCAACAATGACACTGTAAAACTATTTATTTTCTCTTGTCTTCCTTATAGATTTCTGACAGATCAAGACGTGATACAAATATTAACACACAAATTACTATTTTGATTATAAATATTAAACACTTGCATTCACACTTTAACATTCAAAACTTGCAAATTACTTATGAACTGTCAGTTAATAAGCGTAATTAAGTTAAATTATCACTTCAAACTCTGAAGAATCGGAGCTCAAACCTCAAACCTCCCCTGTTGCAATAATTCTGTCTACTTGACAGTCTGTTCGTCTTTTCGATGCAGATCAATCTCTATTAGTCTCGTGTTTTTCCATTCACTAATGACCATCGTTATTATTTGTTTGCATTGCTTAAAGTGAAAACATTTTAATTGGCATTTCTATTCTTAATTAAAACTACAATCCTCAGTTATTTTCAGGTCCTTTTATTATTTCCTTTTTCGGGTCCGCTTTTAGGTTCACACACGTAACTCTTGTTTTAAAATTAAATAAAATTTCTCATCTATTTAAAATTTAGGTGATATAGCTCCTCTCAATATTAACCAGATCTTGCTCCTAATAACAACGTCCTGTTTGACGCTATGAAGGTGACTTACTACCTACGCTAAGCTCAGACCTTTCTCCAACAACGGTGCCTGATTACACCAGAGGAATTGTATGACTCCTCAAACAATTAGCTAAGACGGCAAATATAATTGTTGATTGGAACGGTCTCTAATACTGCCCTGCGATACTGATATTATCACTGGTTCTCTCACCCTGTTTCATGCACCCTCTCTTAATTATATATTTTAGTGTAAAGGGAATGTCATTGTACTGAGGGTACCTCCAAAAACCCCTACACTTTGATTACCACAATCATACACCATTATAAATTTGCACGCGAATAAGGTAATAAATTATGTGAAAATATGTTTTATTATTATTATTATAATTATAGAACATTTGTTCACGCGCCCCCACATGGTGCCCTCGTGGTTTAGCTCATTGGTCAGCGTGCTCCTTTTCCATAACGCGAGCCCGGGTTCGATTTCCAGTCGATCAAAGTAATAGTGTGCGTTTTCCTTCCAATGTTCCAGTATATGTTGTGTGACAATGATAAAAGTCACTTCCCAGGTTCAGAAGACCAGAATACGGCGCAGGGCTTTCTTTGTGCTTACCTCACGTACCCCTTAAAACCATGGCCGCGAGGCGCGGACTATGCTGGTAGGCCCTGG
The DNA here is from genome assembly GCA_017312745.1 of Gryllus bimaculatus. Taxonomy (NCBI): domain Eukaryota; kingdom Metazoa; phylum Arthropoda; class Insecta; order Orthoptera; family Gryllidae; genus Gryllus; species Gryllus bimaculatus. Next base: position 15,022,674 of record BOPP01000006.1, on the reverse strand, counting down.
CCCGATCGCGGTCTGTCGCGCCAAGTAAAGACAGAGAGACAGACAGAGAGACAGAGAGACAGAGAGAGACAGACAGAGAGAGAGACAGACAGAGAGACAGAGAGAGACAGACAGAGAGACAGACAGAGAGACAGACAGAGAGACAGACAGTGAGACAGACAGTGAGACAGACAGTGAGACAGACAGGGAGACAGACAGGGAGACAGACAGGGAGACAGACAGGGAGACAGACAGGGAGACAGGCAGAGAGACAGACAGACAGACAGACAGACAGACAGACAGACAGACAGACAGACCCCATGGTAGGACCGATACACAATCCCTAGCGATGGCGAAAATATCTGGCGATGTGCATGGTGTGGAAAACCTACGTTGAATAATCCCGGTCGGGCAAAATAATAGCATGCGTTTTCCTTGCAATGTTACAGTATATGTTGCTGGGTGACGATGAGAAAATTCACTTCTCAGTACTTTCACTTTCCCCGAAAAAAATGTCAATAAAGGTGTACCACACCCAAAGATTGTCACCTTCACTGAGCCTTCACTTTACACTATTGTATTACTACACTACCATTCATAACATCCGAATCGCCGCCGCGAGCAAAATCAAACGCCAGCCGACGCGACGGGTTTGCTCCGTCCAGGAGAGGAAAATCATCTCCGGGCCGAGAGTGAGAGCGAGAGCGAGAAGGGGACGGGGTCAATGTCGCGAGCCGAAACTCTCCAAACTTCTCTCGACGTGGGCGGCGCCAGCTGCGCCGAGGAAACACTCCTGCGCAACGCCCGCGTCTCCTGTTTCGGCCGGAACGAACAAATTTATCTTGCCTTTGTCTCGATTGGAACACTGTGCCGGGTATTGCAATGGCTTCGTAACGACGCTTGTGACAAACGTCCGAAAAACATTCGTAGTTCTGCTATCCACAAGCGCTTTAAAAATTCCAGCCTAACACTTGCTCAAGTTTTTTTATGACGTTCAGTTAGGAGACGTTCTATGCTCCTGATTTGTCTCTCGGCATGTGTGGTTGTGTAGTGCAGACTGAGTAAGTAAGGGATGAGGATAGGACAAGGAATAGAATGGCTTGGGGATATTCCCACCTTGTGGGGATATTCCAACCTAGGTATTTTCCACCACTGCAGCGAGGCACCGCCCCAGCTAGTTCCCGGATCCCTGAGCTCACGATTGAAATCCCAGCGAGTGAGGTAGTGTAGTGCATGTGAGTGAGTGTGTGTGTGTATGTGTATACGTAAGGGGGTGAGATAAGTCAAGGAAGGGGAAGGGAAGATCGCAGGCGCTGGCCCGTTTGTTAGGGTACTGATCTAGCATTCGCCTGGTGTTGATCGAAAAAATACCGCCGAGAATAGCTGGCCGCCTGAATTCTCGCCCAGGCAGAGGCTGAACTCGACATCGTTGTATAGTGTCGAAAACGCTGCCGCCGTCGGGGGTGGAAGGGGGGAGGACCTCCCGATCAGAGGCACTGCAGTGGCACAGATGATGATGATACCCTGAGCCACCTGGATGACGCGGAGGCGCCGCGCGGAAGGAAAGAAAGGC
>BOPP01000006.1:14988622-15004007 GCA_017312745.1 Gryllus bimaculatus | reverse complement strand
GAAGAGTTAACAAGTACGTAACACACTACAGACAAAATTATGGAGTATATGTGAACAAAGGAACGATAAAATATGTAATGGATGAAATTTGAGAAAAAATTCGAAACGTTTGGAAACACCCGCTGCACCAAATTGTAAACTTACCAGCAGTACAACAGATTGATTCTGCCAATTCGTACTTTCTTTAATTTTCGGGTATTTGTTTTGTATGAAAACGACTTATTCCTACAGCTAGCTTTTGTTTTCTATTCGCTTATTTGTAATCTCCCATCATCCATGAAGTGGACGACATTGCTGCTAATGTTTTTCCTTTCGAGTACAATTTTGAAATTTATATCTAAGCGATATTTTTACTTTTGATTAACGACTACAGTCTCGGTACGTGGTCTTAGTTTAGTCCCAGAACTTTGCCGCCCTTTCTGTGCACAATATAGTAGCACGTGTCTGACACCTCAATAAGATCAGGCCTGCTGTACATTGGAAAAGGTGAATTCATCGTGATTGATTTACGGTTTGGAACCTTTCGGTTTCCGTTGGAATTGTATTTCACAAGACGTCGCTGCTCAAAATGTCAACGCGATCTTGCGATTACTCTCGACAGCCCGAATTAGTTTCCAGCAACTTCGACAATTTCGAGACCTTTAGAGTTTTCGCGATCCCGTTCTCAGCTGGGTTATGTTAAAAAACGCGCAAGAAGTTGTAGATGTTTCATCGTTTTGGAGCGTTGTGCGGAGTAGCGAAAAGATAAGAGCCCGGAAAAGGTGTCATGGCCGATTCTGGCTTCATCCAGAAGCCACATTCTCATTGCGTTCATAAGCGGTTCCTTGCGCGCACGCTTCTGCTGGCGCAACCGCCGCCCAACGGCGGCTTTTAGAAGATCTTTCACAATTTATGCGTGCAGTTTCGGGACAAGCACCGTTGTAAACAAGAAGCAAACCTTGGAAGTCGGCTACTGCCCTGCCTATGTATTATAATAACAAACGTAATGGTTAGGTTAGCGAAGTCTGATCGTGTGCTTCGAGGGAGAGAATGATTCACTAAGGTTTCGTCCGCTGAGTGACACACAAATCCGTGCAAATAAAGGAAATCGAACTGCACTTCCATCTTCGCTTATTACGGAGGAACCGAACAGGCAGGTTACGACAGAGCGCCGCGTACAACGAAATGCCCTCTAAATTGGAAGTAATTTCCACAACCTACTGACCTCAAAGCAATCTTTTGGAAACGCGATACCCTAGGCCACGTTTCATGAATTGCCTTGTAATATCGATATCGCCGAACTTTTGATTGGAAGATTATTCTCTTTGTAGGAGTCCACCTCACTAATTGCTCCCATTCTTTCATACTATTTTTGGTAAAACTTTTCCGGTTGAAATGTCAAATTTGCAGAGCTAGGCAAATGACTCCGTTACATGAGCGATTTTGAATGAACTAAAGAAACCGATGCATATCACAGCGCATTTCAACTGGTGGGGAGTCTGAAACTTCTTAGTAACTACATTATTGATTGCACTAATTTTTATATCTTCACTTGTTTATGCCCATGTTATATATTGCTACTTCACCTTATTTACGACTATTTCACTCATATCACATGTTCACTAATTGGTGCTCTTATTCGTAAGATTAATTATCCTCTAATCATAATTCTAAACTATATTTGATCTAAATTGTTTGTCCAAGAGAGAACTAGGAGTAGAAAAAACTTCAAGAGAATGATCTTTATTGATGTTGATATGTTTATGCGCAGTCAAGAAGCAGTCACATTAAACGCCATAGCAAAACCTCCCCACTTTCACAAAGAAGCTAATCCTTTTTTGTGTCTAATGGAGTCTCATTGGTTGCTGCGGCCAAGCCCTCCAAAATATTAAACAAGACATATCTGTATGTACAAACACTATATTTCTTTCATTCATAATTCGAAGATAATAAGATTTACGGGATAGGTGTGGCTTGCTGGTGTGACCTTCTCTTGTTACTCGTCCAAACCCTTCATTGGATCGTCTGTATTGTGGACCTGGATGACCGAGTGATCAAGCCTCGGTCCGATTTAGGAATTAGAGGAATGAAGTTGCCTTTTAGATTACACTATTTCCTGTATCATGAAGATGGCGTTGAAAAAGTGCTTGCTACTACTGAATGCAATTTTTGTGTTACTCGCAATCACACTTAGTGCAACCCGACACTTCTCAGTTTCCTCATGCATCTCTCATAGTTGTTTCTCAATCGTACCAACTTGTGCCAAGCCGAGCTGTTATTAAACTATTACAACAACGGCGCATGGCAAGTAAATTCCCAGAACCTATTTGATTTCTTGCCATCCGTCATATAGCACGACTCTCTAGCTATATTCCATCCCGCGAAACACTTGCCATCTCCGCGGAGGGTGAATCTAATATACTGAGCATGGCTCTTAGTCAACAGAACGGCTAGAAATGTAGCCAAGGTTGTCACTCGTTCCCTGAACCGGGCATCAGGAGGCGCGTGATTCACGCTCATCCGTCTACGTGGTGGAGACGCCAACCTCGGCGAGTGTGTCTTGCCACATGAGCTTACTCGAAATGGCAGAGTGCTGTGTTTATCTCTTGGCTCCCATCACGGTCAATACTCCGCCGTAATTCACGTTTTCTCCGCGACTGCATGACCTTTGCCTTGGGCCAGCGCCCGCCCGGCAGATTCTAACGCGCTTCGTGCGGGACGGCTGGGACACGGATTCGGCTATGGATCGTGGCCACTGGGTCATCGTCAGGCGCCACCGCGTAAGAAACAACCTCACGATTCAATCCCATGCAAAGATCAAAATTGTGAAAAACGTAATGTGAAACTAAAGAAAAATTTACGCATTCGTCAAAATATAAGAATAGTTTTAGAAAAACATTTCATTGACATTCTTAAAAATGCGTTATGAAAACCTAAGAAAAAAACCACACCGTAAAACATAACAATGAAAGAAGCAAAAGTCTTTAAATAATTCAGAGGCTAAATTATTTCTCCAAAACCGCCAGACACACTGATCCAAAAACCTTCGGCTCCAGCACCAGAAAATTCATTGAAAATTTCATGAAACAAAAATAAATAGGCCTGTAAACATATCAGAGCAGTTCACGAAACCATTCCGAGGGCCCAAGTTAACTATGGACTCCTCGCTAAAAGACGGGAATCCTAGATTTGTTAATTGTAGGGTAGAAATGTTAAGTCTTAAACTAGCGAGGAGTGTGAATTTTAATTTACCTTATTTTTTAACTATAAGTATTTTTTTGAATTTCAGGCTTGAAATAATCTTTTTAAACGATCTTAAAAATTACGCATAAAAATATCTAATAATATTGTAATAAAATAAACCTAATAAGCAAGTTATAAAATTATTGCTAACACAATGATTAACAATGATGACAAATTGTGCGTGAGGGAATGCATCCTGTAAGCAATGACTTGGGTATATTTTTTATGTAAAATTATAATAATAATCTTTAATTTTAAGTTTATTAATAGTGATTATCATTATTCAGTTTATTGAAAAGTTTCATGGGCCCTATTATCCCATTGCCCCAAAAGGGACTTTTTACCTAAGGGGGGGAACTTAATTTGAACCGTTATTCAAACACACACCAACAATTGTTTGGCTTTCAATAGTAGGAAGATGATTCTCTCCCTTTATGTTATTTTTCCCTTACACAGACCAGTCGGAAAAAACACCAACGTCGTAATCTAAGTTTTCCAAACGTTTTTGACGAGTTTATACCTTCTCGTTATGAAGACAGTGAATTATTTCTTGGTACCATACTCCATTACAATTTTAACCGCCTGCCCTCCGCCCTTTTTCTCTACATCTAACAACTTCGAATATCTTGCTTCACTACCAGGAAGTGATGTTTCAAATCCACGGGTCTTAGAAAATATTTCAATATTTTTAAAGGTATTAAGGATTTAAACATTCACAGATGTTTACGCACCGCTGCCTCGCTTGTTACCGTACTGATGACACCGCAGAAGCTCTGTCTCAGTGGCATTTTAGGAATAAATAGGAAACAAGGTGTTCAAATCTTTAGAACAAATTTCAATGGAAAGTCAATGTCACAGAACAACAGGGGATTGTGGTCTTTGGTCAAGTAAGAAAATGTGAGTAATGTCGTTTATGAAGTAGTCGCGCGTACTTTGTCTATACATCACTCGCTTTCCCTGTACAGTCAACTTACGTATCAACGGTTGTAGGTGGGCGTATCTGAAACCTTTCCAATACCCAAACATCAAAATATTGTAATGATTTCGTAGAAGATGTGAATTCAGCAGTAGCCACGTGATTTGTTTCTCAAGCCAAGACGCATCCCGCCTCAACCATAGTCTCATCCGTAATCATTTCATCTCTTATTATTCTCGCACCCTTTCATGATCACCCGCACTATCATCTACCATGAGAATTGCAATGGCAAACCACCACTGGAGTTGTCAACGTTGAAGCGAGAAATCATAAAAGCGCAAGGATCATCCCTCCTCTACACTCAGTAATGCGTATAACACTCAATCATTATCATCACCGTTATTCAAACCATTGGAGAACAATTTTTTGTGTGCAATTAGACGCTGCCTATTGTCTCACTATTATTCCAAACAGGAAAACAAAATGTTGGAGGGCTATTGGATGCTGTCAGTTGTCTCACCATTATTCAAACCATTGGCGAACAAAATTTTGGAGTGCAATTGGACGATGCCTATCGTCTCACCATTATTCAAAACTTTGGAGAACAACATTTTCCAATTCTACAAAACGCCGTCTTTCACGAGTCTTGCGAGAACCAAGCAGCGCCGAGAACCTGCGGGAACAGCGCGCGGTTTCATAAATGTTCCCAGAGCGGCGCTGTCGATTAGGCAAATTAAACGCGCGCCAGAGAACAAACCGCGTGCAAAGCTACGCATTAACGCGACGAGAGGCGCCGCGCCGCGCCCGCCTGTATTGTGAAGGCGAGAAAGGTTCCCGTGGGCTTCGTCAGCACGTCTCCCTCATCGCTCGGATGCTCCAGCTCTCAGGTTCAATGTTCCCATAAAACCAAGATCAACTCTCTCCTTGATGTTCCACACGACGTGAGGCCTACTCATTGTAAGCCTCTGATCGTAAGTAAATGGGGAGAGTAAGAGTAATTATTCTTAGAGATTTACAAGCGACAAGTTTACAGGCAATGTTTTGCGTTTGTTTTCCCCTTATAAATACTGCGTTTCGTCCACTTTATAGTTTCATTGGCGTTCTCAAGCAAGTGACGGGGTTTTTTTACAGGCAAGACTTGATATGTGATTTGAAACTCCGATTACAGTATAACCTTCATTTAAATTTCGTTTCAATTTAGCCACTGAAAAATTAAGATCTTGTGGTTTATCACTTGATATCTCGTGATTATGGAATTACATTCAATTATTAATGAAATAAATCACGACTTCCCCCAAATAGAGAAATATATTTTCAAACTCTGTGTTAATAGTTAATGTTCCTGACACATTTCTGGATGTAGTTATTTCATCAGCAAAAAATTGTAAGTGAAATGTTGAAATTAAGACAATTTCGCTGAATCAAAATATAAGTTATGGATTATACGTTACCTTCATTTGATTGAATTTTAATTCCTATGTTTTAAATAAACAGTGAACAAGCAGAAAACCTGATATGGATATTTGAAATATCAGGGAGGCACAAGAAATTATACACATCCCAAATACGGCACACATTTCTTCCCGTAATTACTAAATGACGATTTTTGAGTGGGGTCAATTTTTGTTCATCCAAGATGAATGCTTAACTTTTCTTATGAATTCAAAACGGCTGAAATCCACACCTTGCGCGATATCGGAATCTACAAATTAAAAACTGTCGCTGCCGTATTTACCACTTAGAAAAGTGAGTAAGTGGTAACTAGAGAAAGCAAGTACTCGGGTCTCCTCTGGATGGGAAGAAACCACTAGCTTTATACTAAAAATATTACTTTAAATTTTTATATTTAAATTATTTCAATATTAATTTTTAAAATTATAACTGTAAAGATTATTTATCATTCATTATTTATTGGTGCATTGATGATTTGATCCTTAGCTACTTGCATTATATTTTACAGGCAAAGGAATATTTATAACTTATAATATACGTTCATATTGTTACATTATACTATTTGTACTATGTTATTTTAGAAAGAATTGATATCTAAAGATAGTTCTTATACGGTATTAAGCATCCGATTGCTTTTTGAAAAGTTTAAAACGACAAACACTATTTCTATGTATGTCAAATATAATGTCAACAGCATCAGCGAGTCCTATAGCTCTGTCATGCTCTGACTACATTCACTCGGTTGTGCATTGAGGCCTGCCCGTTGGCTCCAGCCGCACGCGCTGCCGCTCCGAGCCAAGAGCGAGGTTCGAAGGGAAGAGTGCGGCCTTGCACGCGCCTGCGCCTCCTGACTCTTGAAGTGGAAGGGTCGCTTGAAGCACGGCGGCTCAAATGTAAGAATTCGAGACAGAGTGCCGCTGTGACTGGCGGCTCACTCACAATTTACTAGACTAAGCCGATCGCGTCCGAGCGCCCACTCCTCTTGCCTGGCTAACTCAACAAACAGTGGCTTGGGCGCGTCAAGTGGGGTCGCCTAATTGAGCAGTACTTATTTAAGAACACTAATTTTAATTGTGCGCTATGAATTCAGATCTAAATATCCGGAGTCCACTCATCAACCGCTTGCTATGTGGCCAAATTATTTGAACCACGCCCGCGGCTTCCGCGTCTGCAAAGGAGCCAGCTCCAAACCTCTGGGCGTGAGGTGCGGTGCCCGTCGCGAGATGCGGGTGCCAGACAAGGCCGCTTTCCGCCTCCGCCACGAACGGAGCTCTTGCGTCGAGACGCCGCTATCGCAGGCTCATCACCTGCCGGCGGCGCTGGGACTGAATTCGTCATCGCCCACGAACTAGACGTCAAAGAAATGCGATGAACACACGAATGGCGAAACTGCTTTTATCTTCGGAGAAAGTTGCGGAATTCGAAAAAGTAGACAAATGTATTGGTTGCTATCGCTCAGAAGTGCTCCGTTAACTAAAACGTCAATGAAATAACAAATTCTCAAAAAGATGAAGCGCTAAAGGAACTACAAGCTTATTATCAAGGTAATATGACATAATTTAACATTTGTGTCCTGTAACGTGTATCGTCCCCAACAAGTTAACGAGGTGTAAAAAAACAAGGGAGCCTAAAAAAATTGCTTGTTAAAAACAGTGGAGGAATTCCTGGTAGCTTCATTCTGGAGGACCAGGAGGCTATTACAGATGCACGAAAGACGCAAATGAACAAAGCTGTATGGCTCTGTATATATCGATGGAAGTTCGGACGAAAAAAAACAACATTGCTTTAATGGGAAATTGATTGACTGATTAGTGATTCCGGGCGCGTCAATACTCCGCGGATCAGAAAAATCGTGGCCGTGTCCAAATATTGGAAGCACGCTGAGGGTCGCAAGTGCGAGTCTGAGTACTCATAGTGCTTTCACGAGAGCGAGTCGAGTGCTTCCAATTCTCACATGGGTAATGTTTTAGGACAAAAACATATCTTGGAAGAGAAATACTCAAAAGATTTTGATTATTACTGCTATAACCATAATCTTGAAACTGAAATCCATGGTGTAAAAAATACGACAGGATCAAAACAGACATGCCCCCCACCTAATATTATCAAGTTGTTGCTTCAGGTCCTAAAATAATTCTCACTTAAATTGTCAGTAATGTGTATTGGATAATGTGGTGGTTTTGGAGGAAAAAATAGTTGATTAGAGAAGTTGCGCATACCGGTAGAAAAAGTAACACATATTTGTATTCCCTTTCTAACTATGAATTAGCATCGTGATACTGTAAGTCTCAAGCGTATGTAACTTACGGTATTACTTCAACTCTTAGTGCGTAATTCTTACGTAGCTCTTTATAACATCTTATAAACATACCAGCAAACAACTCATTCCTAAGGCAGCGAAATCCACCTTTGTGCACATACGAAAATTAATATTATAACTCACACATTGCAGTCTTCACATGCCATTCTTTAGGTAAAACTACACACCTACAGGAATAATCATTGTAACATTCGCATTACGTTGATAAACATTTCCAGTATCCAAACTGTAACAACCAGATATCGCAGTAATAAAAATACTCAAACTGCAAACAATATAAAAATAGTGAGAAATACTACAACCAGAGTGATTTCATTATCAGTAATTTGCAAACGAGATGCATAAAATGCCACGCGTTTTACATTCGTGTTGGAGGACAAGAACTTCAATTTTATGGTTTGCATTATTCAAATTTGATAGCAACAAAATTATTCTTGGATACAAAATAATCTTCTACAGTTAAATTCATTATGCAAGACGTGTTTTTATACTCATGTCCGTGTAAAGACCAAGTAACTTGGATGTGGCGAGTCAGATGCCTGTAATTCTATGAAATCGCCACATTTATTTGTATGGGGTTCTTGACACAGTCATCTTACATTGCTACTCAACTCCTTGATGTTTCTTTAAACATTTCTGTTTTTTAAAAAAAAATATTGAATGAGATCATTTCTTCTAAATAAGCTATCACCACTGTACTTCACAATATTTCTACTTGCTACTACCCATAAGAAAAAACCCTGCCAGATACCGATTAAAACAATGCAATTGCGTCGAATTAATCCAATCCATCCCATCTCGTAACTTGGCCCAACTTGGCCCTTAATTCAGCATTGATGTTTGCGAATCAAAGGCTATAGAGATCAGTTCCGAGTAACTCACGGAATTTTTCACCCTGCGGTTGTGGCATGAATGGTTTCGCACACCAACGTGAAACGCGCCGTCACTTTCTCCCTATTATAGTTATTTGTCTCTAATCAACATTCGCTCTTAACGATCACCTCACAACCATTTTTCAAGAGGGAGACGGAGCGAAGACATCAATATGATTAGCAGCCTAGCAAAAGGGAGTGCAACAAGGCCCAAGACTACCCTCGGAATCCGTCGGAAGCCTTCTCTCGGAATCCGTCTGAGACACATCATCATCAACATCATCATCAACATCATCATCAACATCATCATCAACATCATCATCAACATCATCATCAACATCAATTCAATCGGAAGTGTCTGAACGAAATGACAAATGAAAGAAATGTATTGTTTCCATTACATCAAGAGAAACGTCCAAAGACAGAAACGCTTAATTCCTCCTCAAAGCACAACAACGTAGCGCTCACTTTCAAATAAACCGAGTTCGCTCTCGAGAATCCAGCGGAAGGAGATATGACCGCTCGGGCGACTTACCAGTCACGGCCGAGGCACGTAAAAAGCTACCCGACTGCGGCGCTCAGGAGATTCCGTAGGTACCACCCGACAAGATCTCCGCGCTCTCTCAATGCCGGCTTCTTTCAGGAAGCGTTTGCTTTCAAAGGGAACCGGAATTCTCGAGGGCTCCGCCTTTTTTCCGGTCGCAGCGGCACGTAGTACTACCTGCCCCGAGGCCATAAAACACGCGAGGGCGCGGTCGGCTGAGGACTGGTGTGCGCGCCCATCCGAAAAGCGGGGCAGGTTTCGGCATTAATGGGGGCTGGGCTACGCTGGCGATTGCGTGAAAAAAACGGCGAAGAAGTGTGAGTAATTCGGGTTTCCGGGTGCGTATACTACTTTGGTCATTCGGCCCGTAAGTAAATGTCGGGAGGTTGTGGAGGGCGGTGCCCGCCCTCTCTAGAACTCTGGATCCGGTACCAACCTCCACGTCGGGCTGGGGAGATTTTTACTTCTACATACCTCCCCCAGCGGCGCAATGCTCCTAGAAGAGCGTGGTAGAAACGTTGGCGAAGAATAATATTAGCAGTATTTGTGGAATGTTATAACTTTTACTTTTTATACCGAGGGTATATGAAGTAATGATATGCTGATCAGATGGCCGAGATCGCTAAGGCAGTAGTCCCACAGTGGTTTCGGACCAGAAGATCGCAGGTTCGATTCCCGCCCCGGGCATGGGTGTATTTGTGTATGTCTGTATGTGACATCCTTTCGCCCCTCGTTATCATCATTTCATCTTCCATACCCTCAGGGCCAACAACCCTGGGGAATGACAATCGGGCTCAGCTAAATGCTGGTCCCCAATTAAAGTTACATGCACCTGCCACCGCGATAATGATACTGAGCCACAGAAAATGCAGAATGCATGCATGCGTGGTCCTAGTCGGTCGATTCGCGAACAAAAGCTGAAGTTGAGTGAGTTTTGGGAGTTTCTATCTGCATTAGCCCGAAAAGCGGAGAAGACACGAAAGTAATAGGTGAGTGTGGTAGCCATACCAAAGTTAAAATATCACTGATGTGTCGGTTTTCGTTGAAGCTATTGGCGTAGAAAAAAAATGAATGCTACAGATTCCTAGCGAAAATTCACTTTCTACGTGCTCTTGGGTGGTGATGAATGCTTCAAACTCTCCGGTGAACAGGACAGCTCCCAGAGATGCAGACATCTCGAGATAAGACTTCCGAGCGCGTTGCGGGAAATCTTTTTTCTGAACGCGCCCACGGCTACCCTGGTCTGCGTAGGTGTTTCTATTAGGAGTCGACGTTAACGGGAGTGGGAAATAACATACATAACAGCCATTTGCAATACATATTTGAAAGCATTTATTACGGATTTCTCTCTTTGTGAACACATTACGGTACTTTATTAGAAATACAGCACAAATTATTTAGTTCATCCCTATCACCGTCTGTATAACGAAAAGGAAGATAAGATCTAAAATCATAGACAACACTTAGTAACGTACATTACAACAAGAAAGTGTCACGGTAGTAAATCAAGAACAAAAAATGTAGGAAAAAATTACTATTAAATACACGGCAGATATAAGGTAATGATTAAGATGACTATTAGGAGATGGAATAATAAGGATTTTTACAATGCAAAAATTGCTTTCCAGGAATTTGATTTCCAGGAATGGCTTAAAACTATACAATAATCCATAGCACCTGCAGGGCTGCAAAGTCTCGGAAAATCTCGGACTAAATAAGACATTGAAATATGTCTCATTCAAATATTCTATCCTATCTTGTATGTAAATTACTAATATGAGTAGCGCTGTCAATAATAAGAATTCTGTGATGTAACAGAGGAATAGTAATGCATGTTAATCGTGAATTCTAGGCTAATTTATAGGCAGAACCTAAAATAATGGAACACAGATTGTACGACTGCCTTCCTTTTAAAATTTGTTGCCACTCATTCCCAGGGCTTATAGTTGGGCTGATCCTCCATTTAACTATGGCTCATCCCTCTTCACGTAGAAACAATGTTTCATGTAGGCGGATGTCATCTGTGGCCCAAACTGAGCTGTAACCCAACCGAAAAAAAATGTCCAGTAATGTTTCAGTGTCGTTGGAATGTACCGGCCGAAAAATGAACAGCAATTTCCGCCCCCATGTTCCAGTGCTGCCGAATGTGGGGCATGGGACGTCACCATTGTCCGAATAATATTTTTGTCTACTTGTCAGCTGGGGTGGGGGTAGAACGATGTTGCCGCTTATTCGGACGGCAGACAAGTGGTCGTGTGGTCATTCTTGAATCAGATCACAACAGTACGAGCAGCAGTAGCAAGACACAAACTGCGCACAGAGAACAAGAGCACAGAGCAGGAGACCACAAAGAACCGCACACACGATGCGTAATCAAAGAAGTAATGGTGCTCTTCAATTTAGAGTTGCTTCGAGCTGTCAGATTTTTTTTGTTAATCAATATCTGCCACTGCTGTGAAGTTAGTAGAATTTGAAACCTCTCGATAACGAAACCCCCTCTCCCCTAGTTAGTCGCTAGCAGTCTAGAAGAGCGTAGCTCAACACCTTCTGCTGTTGCCGCCTGCGCCGTCGCTTGGATAACAATTTCGTCAATGTGGACATCGGTCCGGCCAAAAACCATTCACACACCTGTAACATCTCAGTTTGCACTATTTCGTGGCATTCGCCTGTATCTCAATAGCCTATCCCACCGTCAGTCGCGATTTCCCTCCGCCTCATCTGCTTTCGCCCCAGGCCTCGTTTCAGCCTCCTAGAATAATTCCCACAGCTCTAACATCTCCGTTCAAAACAGCTCTTCCTACATATTCCCCGAGCTCATCCATCATCTCTTTCACTGTCAAGGTTGCGCCCTCTCAGCGCGTCTCCACGTTCGTTCGTCCTGAAATAATTTAAAATGATTCACCAATGTAGTACGAATGCGCTCTTTAACTACCTTCCTACTCACTGTCTCTAACTCATCCTCTTCGCCTCATCACAGCGCGGCGAATCGGAAGCCGCAACAGGAGGTTAGACAGGATGGGATGAGATGGGACGGGACGGGATGGGATGGGATGGGATGGGACGGGACGGATGGAATGGGATTGGGCGGAGCATGGTGGGGTGGTTGGGGTAGGGTAGGGTGAGGCGTGGCAAAAGGGTGGTGCGCGTCAGGGTGAGGCGTAGGGTCGAGGCGAGGCGAGGGCCGAGGTGGGCATGAGCAAGGCAGGGGTGGGGGGGGGCGGGAGGAGAGGGGTGGCGGTGGGGCGGTGGCGGGGTGGGGTTGGGCGTAGCAGGGTGGGGTTGGGTAGGGTATGGCATGGTGTCGGGTGGGACAAATTATTGCATTTTCTCTAGTACATTCTTGGAAAATGTTGAATTGTGAATAAATTTGCCAGTTCCCACGTTGAGGGAGCAGCAGTAGAAATCCCTGATAAGTGATGCATGAATGGAGCCTTAGACATGTGCGAGGCATGACGCGGGATAATAGAGAAAGCTCATTTGCCCGCTCATACACAAGATGATTGAGAGCTTGATAGATGGGAAACCCATCTTTACAAACACTTTTCTAATTTCTTCTAGACATGTACATAGACAAAGCGAATGTTCAGCGGAGTTGGTGCTTGGGAGGGGGCAATGCTGGAGTATATGCACCTTCTCTCGCAGCTTGGTTGCCGCTTGCCACCCAATTGTAGTCCCAGATTTGATAAAGAAATAAAGAATAATAACAATAGGCGCGAGTTTAGCGTATTCATGATACAAAATTTAGAGAATATTTACAAGCGGTTTGAGAATATAACGTAGTCACTGAAAGTATACTATAGTCGTTTGATGGATGAAATATAGAGAGAGACATGATCAAAATGCCTATGTGAACTAAATCATGCTTGCACCAATTTTCTAACCTATCGTTCAGAGATGTTATACAATTTCCATAAAAGTGCATTGAAAGAAAACTTACACTTTACTCTCCCGTCTCATAATTGAAATGTTCAAGTCAAAATCTCCACAGACTTACATTACCTCCTATCAAATCTTAGAATATCCCACACTCCACAATGGAGAAACAACACTTGTACAAGGCGTGTGATTATATTGTTTGAAACAAAAACTAATGACATCACGACTTCTTTCCAAAATCATTCACTTAGTTTTGTCATCTGATAAGTAATTCTCCGCGCAACTACAGACAGCTTAATAGACAATATAATATATACACTAAATAAACAGCTTGTCTTTTTGCATTGTGAGTTAAAACGCCTCATTCCTGAGGATAAGTACGTAGCTCCCACACGCCACAAACTCCCCTTTTCTACTCATGTTTCTGACAAGCCATTGGCAGACGAGAGTCAGCGAACACGTTGCTTGGATTTATGACCACGCAGCGGGGCATGCAGCGTGTTTGCAACCGTTACAGGGGAGGGGCTGCGTTCATTATCGCGAGGAGCCCTTCACTTGTTCCCACATATCGGTTTGCGCCAGGCCGCCCGCTCTCTCTTCTTCCGGTCCCTCACACCGGCGGCGTGGAGCGTGGAGCGTGGAGCGTGGAGCGGGGAGCGGGGAGCGGGGAGCGGGGAGCGGGGAGCGGGGAACGGGGAGCGGGCCGGAGCAAGGCGGTTCCTTCGCCTATTAGCAAGGAGGCGGTTCCGGCGGAGCACGAACTCAAAAATGCTCACAACGAAGAAAGAAAGTTATTTAATTTAAGACAAACCGAATGACAGTACAATGTAAATAAAGTCTCCGCGCTCCAGATCTCATTCTTGAATACGCTTACTTACAATATAATTAAATACTATTAATTATAAACATAATTTTAAAACTAATTGTTAACAATTCATTAAAAATAATTTTGCATTCTCGTATTCCGTCAAAGTATTTTTTATCTTTTATTCTTTTTTGTTATAGGTCGCTTTTATACCTCTGGAACCTTTTCGCCAGGTCACCTCCCCCACCTTTCGTAACCTCCCATTCTCCGCAGGTTCTTAGGGCGTTCCGCCCCATCGCCCTTTGCAAATTCGTCTTTCCGTCGTCCTCTTCGGAGGCCAGAGATTGCCCTTAGGCCCATCATAGCCAGTTCCAAAGTCATTTTTTTGCCCAAGTATCTTGTAAACTCTTCTCGGAAGCATATACCAGGTTGTGGAGGAGTACCAATTCCGATAGTGAATTGCAATCTTCGAAAAATAAATCGCCAAAGTTTTGACGAACGAACATCCTTTACTCAAAATTCGTTTTTCACATCCCCCTCTCATTGGTACGTCCGTCTGTTCTTTATAACACGTCATAACACGTTTGCACTCTTTGCTTGAAGCAGTTATTTTTCAGAGCGGGACGAACACAACTGAAAACAGTTCATCGGTAATTGCCGCCCGCTAGGAAAATGCGTGCAAATTATGCGTAAAACAAGCATGGACTCTCCTTGTCATTTGGGCTTGTGCTAAGGCAATCCATGAAGTAACTACCATAATCATTACGTCATCATTTATCATTTCATAATTGCAGAGGGACCCTAATTATTAAATTTCTGGGTTTGATCGTCATCCTGGTAAAGGTATGACAATAGAAGAAGTAGAAGAAGAAAGAAAAGGGGAAGGGGAGGAGAGGAGACGAAAGAAGAGAAGGAGAAGGAGAGTAAAGAAAGGTGTAAAAGACGAAAAGAAGTACGAGGAGGAGAATCTGAGTAAAAGGAGGCAAAGAAGGCAGAGACAGTGAAGGAGAACCAAAAGGCGGAGGAGGAGGATAAGTAAAAAGGAAGAGAAACCGGAAAAGGAGAAGAAGAGGTGGGAAGGGAGAATGAGAAGCAGGAGTCAAAGATGAAATAGAAGAAACAGTCGCAAGGAAGTGGGCGGGGCGGAAAAAGGAAAGAAGGAAGTTCAGCAGGAGAAGAGGGAAGAGAAGAAGAACCAAAAGAAAGAGAAAGATAATAGGCAAAAATGAGCACAACCAGGGGGAGGGGAAGAAGCAGAGGTGGGAAGAGAGAAGGAGGAGCAGCACGAGATGAAGGGGAAGCAAAAGAAGGAGCGTGCAGGCGCCGCCGCCTGGCGCCACCGCGGGAGAGGCGTGTGCGCGGGCTGTGGCCGTGACGG
>BOPP01000006.1:14959894-14985530 GCA_017312745.1 Gryllus bimaculatus | reverse complement strand
TGGGAAATAAACATACATTTAACACCATTGCAAATAGCATATTTGAAAGCATTTTATTACGGATTTCTCTCTTTGTGAAAACACATTACGGTACTTTATTAAAATACAGCACAAAAATTAGTTAGTTCATCACCTATCCACGTCTGTTATAACGAAAAGGAAAGATAAAGATCTAAATCATAGACAAACACTTAGTAAACGTTACATTACAAGCAAGAAAGTGTCACGGTAGTAAATCAAGAACAAAAAATGTAGGAAAAAATTACTATTAAATACACGGCAATATAAGGGTAATGCATTAAGATGACTATTAGGAGATGAATAATAAGGATTTTTACAATGCAAAAATTGCTTTCAGAATTTGATTTCCAGGAAGGCTTAAAACTATACAATAATCCATAGCACCTGCAGGGCTGCCAAAGTCTCGGAAATCTCGGACTAAATAAGACATTGAAATATGTCTCATTCAAAGTATTCTATCCTATCTTGTATGTAAAATTATTAATATGAGTAGCCCTGTCTAATAATAACGATTCTGTGATGTAAGCAGAGGAATAGTAAGCATGTTAATTCGTGAATTTCTAGGCCTAATTATAGGCAGAACCTAAAATAATGGACACAGATTGGACGACTGCCTTCCTATTTAAAATTTGTTGCCACTCATTCCCAGGGCTTATAGTTGGGCTGTCCTCCATTTAACTATGCGGTCATCCCTCTTCACGTACGAAACAATGTTTGTTCATGTAGGCGGAATGTCATCTGTGCCCAAAACTGAGCTGTAACCCAACCGAAAAAAAATGTCCAGTAATGTTTCAGTTCGTCTGAATGTACCGGCCGAAAAATGAACAGCAATTTCCGCCCCCATGTTCCGTGCTTGCCGAATGGAGGGCATGGGACGTCAACCATTGTCCGAATAATATTTTTGTCTACTTGTCAGCTTGGGGTGGGGGTAGAACGATGTTGCCGCTTATTCGGACGCAAGACAAGTGGGTTCGGTTGTCATTCTTGAATGCAAGATTCACAACAGTACGAGCAGTCATACCAAGACAACCCAAACCTGCGCACAGAGAACAGAGCACAGAGCAGGAGACCACAAGACCGCACACACGATGCGTAATCAAGAAGTAATGGTGCTCTTCAATTTAGAGTTGCTTTCGAGCTGTCAGATTTTTTATTTGTTAGATCAATATCTGCCACTCCTGCTGAAGTTAGTAGAATTTGAAACCTCTCGATAAACGAAAAACCCCCTCTCCCCTAGTTAGTCGCTAGCAGTCATAGAAGAGCGTAGCCTCAACACTTCTGCCTGTTGCCGCCTGCGCCGTCGCTTGGATAACAATTCGTCAATGTGGACATCGGTCCAGGCAAAAACCATTTCACACACCTGTAACATCTTCAGTTTGCACTATTCGTGCATTTCGCCGTGTATCTCAATAGGCCCTATCCCACCGTCAGTTCGCGTTGCCCTTCGCCTCATGCATGCTTCGCCCCAGGCCTCGTTTCAAGGCCTTCCTAGAATAATTCCCACAGCTCTAACATCTCCGTTGTCAAAACACTCTTCCTACATATTCCCGAAGCTCATCCATTCATCTCTTTCACTGTCAAGTTTGCGCCCTCTCAGCGCGTCCTCCCACGTTCGTTCGTCCTGAAGATAATTTAAAATGATTTCACCCAATTGTAGTACGAATGCGCTCTTAACTACTTCCTACTCCACTGTTCTCTACTCATCTCTTCGCCTCATTCAACAAGCGCGGCGAATCGGAAAGCCGCAACAGGAGTTAGGACAGGATGGGATGAGATGGGACGGACGGGATGGGATGGATGGGATGGGACGACGATGGAATGGATTGGGCGGAGCATGTGGGTGCGTTGGGGTAGGGTAGGGTGAGGCGTGGCAAAAGGGGTGGTGCGCGGTCAGGTGGCGAGGGCGAGCGAAGGCGAGGGCCGAGGTGGGCAGAGCAAGGCAGGGGTGGGGCGGGGGGGGAGGAGAGCGGGTGGAGCGTGGGGCGGGCGGGTGGGTTGCGTAGCAGGGTGGGGTTGGTTAGGGTATGCATGGGTGTCGGGTGGACAAAATTATTGCATTTTCTCTGAGTACATTCTTCGGAAAATGCTTGAATTGTGAATAAATTTGCCAGTTCCCACGTTTGAGGAAGCAGCAAGTTAGAAATCCCTGATAAGTGATGCGATGTAATGGAGCCTTAACATGGCGAGGCATGAAACGCGGAGATAAAATAGAGAAAGCTCATTTTGCCCGCTCATACACAGATGATGAGAGCTTGATAGATGGTGAAACCCATCTTACAAAAAACACTTTTCTAATTTCTTCTAGACATGTACATAGAACAAAGCGAATGTTCAGCGGAGTTGGTGCTTGGGAGGGCAATTGCTGCGAGTATATGCACCTTCTCTCGCAGCTTGGGCGCCGCTTCCACCCAATGGTAGTCCCAGATTTGATTAAAGAAATTAAAGAAATAATAAACAATAGGCGCGAGTTTTAGCGTATTCATGATACAAAAATTTAGAGATATTGACAAGCGGTTGAGAATATAACGTAGTCACTGAAAGTATACTATAGTCGTTTGATGGATGAAATATAGAGAGAGACCATGATCAAAATGCCTATGTGAACTAAAATCATGCCTTGCACCAATTTTCTAACCTTATCGTTCAGAGATGTTTAGTACCAAGTTTCCAAAAAGTGCATTGAAAAAAAACTTACACTTTATTCTCCCGTCTCATAATTGAATGTTCAAGTCCAAAATTCCCACAGACTTACATTACCCTCCTATCAAATCTTAGATATATTTCCCACACTCCACAATGGAAGAAACACACTTTACAAGGCGTGTGATTATGATTGTTTTGAAACAAAAACTAATGACATCACGACTTCTTTCCAAAATCATTTCACTTAGTTTTGTCATCTGATAAGAATTCTCCGCGCAACTAAGGACAGTCTTAATAGACAATATAATATTATACACTAAATTAAACAGCTTGTCTTTTTGCCATTGTGAGTTAAAACGCCTCATTCCTGAGGATAAGTACGTAGCTCCCACACGCCACAAACTTCCCCTTTTCTACTCATGTTTCTGACAAGCCATTGGCAGACGAGAGTGCATGCGACACGTTGCTTGGATTTATGACCACGCAGCGGGCAGCACGTGTTTGCCAAACCCTTACAGGCGTGAGGGCTGCGTTCATTATCGCGAGGAGCCCTCACTATGTTTCCCACATATCGGTTTGCGCCAGCCGCCCGCTCGCTCTTCTTCCGGTCCCTCACACCGGTCGGCGTGGAGCGTGGGCGGGAGCGTGGAAGCGGGAGCGGGGAGCGGGGAGCGGGAGGGGGAGCGAGGGAACGGGGAGCGGGCCGGCAGCAAGGCGGTTCCTTCGCCTTTAGCAAGGCAGGCGGTTCCGGCGGGAGCTACGAACTCAAAGAAATGCTCACCAACAAGAAGAAAGGTATTTTAATTTAAAGACAAACTAATGACCAGTACAATGTAAATAAAGTCTCGCGCTCCAGATCTCTTTCTGAATACGCGTTACTTACAATATAATTAAATACTATTAATTTATTAAACATAAATTTTAAAACTAATTGTTAACAATCATTTAAAATAATTTTGCATTCTCGTTATTCCGTTCAAAGTAGTTTTTTTATCTTTTATTCTTTTTTGTTATAGGTCGCTTTTATACCTCTGGAACCTTTTCGCCAGGTCACCTCCCCCACCTTTTCGTAACCTCCCATTCTCCGCAGGGTTCTTAGGCGTGGCCGCACCCCCATCGCCCTTTGCAAATTCGTCTTCGTCGCCTCTTCGTGAGGCCAGAGATTGCCCTATAGGCCCATCATAAGCCAGTTCCAAAAGTTCATGTTTTTGCCCAAAAGTATGCTTGTAAACTCTTCTCGGAAGCATTATACCAGGTTGTGGAGGAGTACCAATTCCGTAGTGATTTTGCAATTCTTCGGAAAAATAAATCTCAATTTTTGACGAACC
Source organism: Gryllus bimaculatus (assembly GCA_017312745.1). NCBI lineage: Eukaryota > Metazoa > Arthropoda > Insecta > Orthoptera > Gryllidae > Gryllus > Gryllus bimaculatus. The sequence goes on along the minus strand of BOPP01000006.1, from coordinate 14,981,538 downwards.
CAACATCCTTTACTCAAAATTCGTTTTTCACATCCCCCTCTCATTGGACGTCGTCGTGTTCTTATAACACGTCAATAACACGTTTGCACTCTTTGTTGAAAGCAGTTATTTTTCAGAAGCGGACGGAACACAAACTGAAAAACAGTTTCATCGGGTAATTTAGCCGCGCGCAAGGAAAATGGGCGTGCAAATTATGCGTCAAAACAAGCATGACTCTCCTTGTCATTTGGCTTGTGCTAAGGCAATCATGAAGTAAACTACCATAATCATTACGTCATCATTTATCATTTTCATAATTGCAGAGGACCCTAATATTAAATTTCTGTTGATCATCATCCTGGTTAAAAGTATGACAATAGAAAAAGTAGAAGAAGAAAGAAAAGGGAAGGGAGAGAGGCAGACGAGAAGAAGAGAAGGCAGGAGAGTAAGAGAAAGTGTAAAAGACGAAACGAGGAGGAGAATCTGTTGTAAAGGAGCAATTGAAGGCGGAGACAGTGAAGAGAAACCAAAAGGCGGAGGAGGAGGACTAAGTAAAAAAGGAGAGAAAACTGGAAAAAGGAGGAAGAAGAGGTAGAAGGAGATTGAGAGCAGGAGCCAAACGATGAATAGAAGAACAGTCGCATAGGAAGTGGGCCGGGCGGAAAAAGGAAAGAAGGAAAGTTCAGCAGAGAAGAGGGAAAGAGAAGAAGAACAAAAGAAAGAGAAAAGATAATTAGGCAAAAAATGAGCACAACCAGGGGGAGGGGAAGAAGCAGAGGGTGGGAAGAGAGAAGGAGCGAGCAGCACGAGATGAAGGGGAAGCAAAAGAAGGACTGCAGGCGCCGCCGTCCTGGCGCCACGCGGGAGAGCGTGTGCCGGCTGTGCCGCATGACGCGACGGCCCGGCGGCGGCGGCGGCAGCGGCGGCAGCCGGCGTGTTTGCGCGAAGGGAAGGCCTGCGGTTGCGAAAGGCGAGATGATGTGATGTGATGTGCGGCTTCAGCGGGCCAAAACTCCCCGCGCCTCTCGCTGTTTGGCTTGAGATATTCTTATGGGTGGAAAACAGACGAAACACTGTCTGTTCTTACGACTCACCTACACCTCACTCCTTCCAGGAGCGGATTCAGGAACGATCATTTGGGGGGGGGTGGGGTAGGCAACATAGAAATTTTTTGAAATAATAAGGCATACTTATGACATTATATATCGTTTTTTAGTTGTATATATTATTTATATGATATTATTTTTAAATAATTTCTTAATTCTAACAAATGTTATAATCAATTTTGCGGAATAAGTAACGGTAACAAACGAAAACTCTAGTCTTTTTGGAGAGGCATGGCTCCAAGCCCCCCCCCAGGATCTCGCCACCGACTTCTATTGTATCCTCCCCCATTCATATCATTGGCTTATTACATCACCGCCATTCGTCATCTCACCAACAACGTAACCCGAAAAAAACTACAGAAAAACCCGATAACAAATAGATGGGCGCTGTGATATTCAGACACTTTTCAAGGTAATTGTGGCAATTGCAAAATCGCCCACCAAAATTGCCCGCCACAAATTTTTATTCAGTGTGGTGAGATATGGAGGACTATGCCTAATGAAGGAAAACGGAAGAAGAGCAAAGAAGAGTGGCACGAAAAATGAATAATTTCTGACGACAACCGCCAATATATGATTTTGTGCGCGTATACCTGTATAAATTAACCGGTCCTTTGCAGGATCAAATTAATCCTTTCCAGCTCGGGGCACGAGGCTCTCTTCAGGCATCTTCAGCATTACCAGGGCGAGGTAAGAGGAACCGCGGCCAAGTTACCTGCGTATCCTGAAAAAAACCCCCCCCCCCCGTGGGGTTTTTTTTTGGGGTTTTTTCCAAAAATCCCTTTGCTAGTTTATTTTCTCGTCCCACGTTTATAACAACTTGCGGCCTTCTTGTAGAGCGAATGCAATGACGTTCGTAGAATGACGAATAGTTGGCTATTAGCGCCAACCGACGGGGCGTCTCTCGGACGCCAAAAACTCTGACTCTGGCCGAGGAAACCTAGGTTTTCATGTCAAAAATTAAGATTCTTACCATTAAATGAAGAAGCTTAACAGAAACAAAATAAACAAAAACGAGAATTGAATGGCTAAGAAATTAAAATTGCCACATGCGAGTGATCTAAAAACTGGGAAGAGTTCGCGACTCTCAAGTAACTCCACGACGATGAGTCATACTTATATGAAAAACATTATGAATTATTAGCCATTCCACTCGGTGGAAATGGCATTATTCTGCGTAAATTTCACTGAGAGACGGTCGTCACGTTGCGAAACTTCCCTAGAACGTGGCGACACCCGGACTTCAGTATTAGATTATTGTTGCTCAGGGCCAGTAAGGCCGCACCTGATTACGCTTAGTTTCAGGCCAGGGCGGGAATTTTGACTCATTATAGAACGGTGCACTCTCACCAGGATGACGATCTCTGATGGTGATCGGAACACACCTTCTTACCAGGATGACGATCAGCCTTTTACCCCACCCCACTTATTTCGAGTTATTGCATTAAAAGCACAGTCAGGTTGCATAATCAAGTACGCGCGGTACGCAAATGCTTGGTGAAACGCCTACCTTAAGCCTACGTGGGGCCGCCTGCCAGCTCAAAGCTAACAGTTCTTAATTGGTACAGAAGTTGAATTAGGTACCAATCACATGTAGCGTCTGAATCACTACAAAATGGACCCTTGATTTATCAGGCCCTGCTAAGATCAATGCAAAAACTCCCAACCGGTCTACCTCACTGCATCACCTTAACATCAGGACGAGAATATCTGAAATCTGAGGGCAGTCTGGATGAGACTTATCTTTCCCTGCTTGGACATCTATCTGCTATGACATGATACCACCACAAAACCGTAGTTCCCAATCCAACTCGAATGATTGATTAGTGTTCAGGGATGCGTCAACTCGAAAAGGTCATTATCCCTAAGTCGTAGTGCATGCTTTATCGGGGGGTGCGCGGCGAACATAGTATTCGCTTGGATGCGATATTAGGGGCTGACCATCCGTCGACTTGAACAGAGATTTTCTCTGAGCACAGGTCCCCATCAAGCGAGGCCCCGCCTCAAGCCAAGATCAGGCTCTAAGCTTCCCGACAAAACTTGATAGCGTTGGCACGGTGAAGTGTAAGTAAAGGAACGAGATAAGAGAGAAAGCAAATATCGTCGCGACCGTGCCTCGTTCAGGGTACTGCCTCCGCATTTGTCTGCATTGTCGCAGACAGTACGGAATCTACCGATGCTGGCAGCGTCGCTAGAATTCTCCTCCAGGACAGCACTGAAATCGAACCAGCGTTTAGCTAGGTCAAGTATTCCCGCCACCGTCGGACTCGAAACAGGACACCTTCCCGACAGAGGCATTGGCAGCGACTCAATTGGATTGCCTGAGCCACCTAGCCGGTTCAACCCACTCGAGTCTCCCGCACAGCAAAGAATTCGCCAATTCCTTTCCGGATCCACCGTCCACATCCGTCTCCACCCGCGCTGCCCCAACGGTGCGCCGCCGAGAGCCATACCGTCGGCGCCGTGCGGGTGAGAGCGAGATAAGAGCGGGCGCGTGCCCACGCGCTATACGCACCGTGCCCATTCCGCTACGCCGCGTCTTCCTCGTGAAACTGCCGGTACGCACCGGCAGCCAGCCGGCCGCACAGGCGGCGCCGTGGCCCCGCGCGAGTTTCTCCGGCCCCCCCGAAACGCCTCTCTCGTCACCGCGCCTAATGCGCGCCGCCCAATGTTGCGCGCGCGTGCCGGACGCGCGCGCGGACGAGACGGCATAACGGACGCGCGCGCGAGAAGAGAGCATAACGAGACGCGGCGCGTGGACAAGACGCATAACGACGCGCGAGCGGACGAGACGCCATAACAGACGCGCGCGTGGACGAGACACGGCATAAACGACCGCGCGCGTGGACGAGACGAAAACGGTACGCGCGCGTGCGACGAGACGAAAAAACGGACGCGCGCGCGACGAGGACGCGTAACGAAAATTGCGCGCGCGCGACTAGACGCACGTAACGGATGCGCGCGCGGAACGCAAGACGCGCTTAACGGACCGCGCGCCCCGGACGAGACGCATAAACGGACGCGCGCGAGGACAAAGACGCATAACTGGTACGCGCCGCGGACGGAGGACGCATAACGGACGCGTGCGCGGAGAGACGAAAAACGGACGCGCGCGCGGACGCAGGCGCATAACGGTATGCGCCGCGCGGACGAGACGCATAACGGACGCGTGCGCGGATGAGCGAAAAACGGACGCGCGCGGGCATGAGACGTAAAAACGGACGCGCGCGCGGATGCAGACGGAAAAACGGACGCCGCCGCGGCGGACGAGACGCCGTAACGGACGCGCGCCGCTTTGGAAACTTCGGAGACGCGTGATCCTGGATGGACGGGCGGCAACTTTTTCGCTTATAACTGCAATCGTCGTCCTTTTCGAGAACTTCCGACGAACAGGAGAATAAAGGTCTTCATACCCATGTGCTTGCCCGAAGATGTAAACAAACTTCAGCAGAAACCTAATAAATCTATTATTATTATTATTGTATATTATTATTATTATTATTATTATTATATTTGTTTTATTCTCAAAGAGCTTTTGTTTCACATGGATTACCACACAGATACAGGATATTCAGAGCATGGTAAACAGACATGTTTAAAATTCTACAAACAAATTAAGGCATTTCTACATTAAACATTAAAATAACTGTTTGTCAGATTGTAAACAGTAGAATAATAGTTTTCAGAATGCGAATCAACGAATACAATTCAAGAAGAGCTTCAAAACCCAGCATCCTCCCATGGAATCTCCCTGACTAGTTGACCAAGGTTGCTGATTATAACAGATTTCTGGAGCCGAATGATAATGCTCTCTCCAAGGAGGAGTTCTTCAGCCGATCTCAGAGAGTTTTGGGTATCACGCCAGTTGGCTTGATAGTACAGAATTGGGAGTAGTTTTCACTTCTGACACTTCGCCATTGTATTCTTTTACGGCAAATACTAGTTCTCTGTATTGTCGATTTTAGTCTGCGTTATGTTGTCGATCATGTTGCTGTATTGACGACTGCAAACATCAATAAACACAAAACTTTCTCGCAGATTTGTCCCAAAGAGTAATATCAGGTCTGTTGTGCTGAATTGTCCTGTCTGTCAGAATACTGCGGTCCCAGTTGATAACCTTATGTGTCTCATTTCTAGTACCGCTTCTGTATGATACTGGTAGATGGTGCATCAGTTTCTGAGGTAGCCTGTGCTTTTAGCTAGTTTGGAATGGGATGATGTGATCGGTCTCACTTTATAGTCAGTGGGAGCTAGGACAGCTACAGCCCTGATATTAATATGCTGGAATGGTTTTCATGATCTCGACCACACATGCGACATTCATCAGTTAGTAACTCCTGTCGCGTCTTTTGATTATTTTATTTAGGTATTCTTTGGCGGGAATCACCTGATCTGTATTGCTTTATTCATTATTATTATTTATTTATTTATTATTATTATTATTATATATATTATTAATTATTATTATTATTATTATTGTTATTATTGTTGTTATTATTATTATTATTTTGTTTCCGAATTGGACATCAAGGAGCCACGAAAACATGCATCCCACCGCGGCTCAAATCTCAATATCGTTTATATATCGTCGGTTTCGTAAAGCTGGGAATTCAACATTAGCAGAAGTCACACTTATCTTTATTTCGTGTTTATGGCATAGGCGGCCTATATGATCTTGGCACTTACTAGTCGATTGCAGTGGTGCATAAATGCGATGACAAATGTCGGCGGTAACTCCCTACGAGGGATGCAGAGCACGAAATGAGCTACTTCGTTGCCACCTGCAGAGCGCCATGGTCTGGGTAGTTCTCTTTACCCTTATTTCTAGTGCCCTTTGCAACCGTACCAGGCTGCTTGCAATCTTCCTTTTTGGGAACGTTTATTTACTAGAAGGAGAATAAACTCCTACTGTTAAATGAAAGAACAGAGTAATGAATTCCAAAAATGAAGAAAAGAAAACTCATGAAGGGTTGGTATCTTGATTCAAATCTACAGCAAACACCCGAATTAAGTAAAACGTAATATTACATTCTTCCCTAAATACTTTTAAAATACTTTTAGGTTTTAAGAAATACATGTACGACTTACCATCAAACAAACGGTGTTATTTTGAAACATCAAATACATACCACCATCAGAAAAATAATTCTCCTATGTACAATTGTAACAAAAATATCCCGGAGGTTTTCATAGCATCTAGTGTGTGGGACATGAACATATTGAAGGCGTGAGAACAACACGAGATTCGGTTGAATTAAGAAACAGTTCAGTATTCAGCATAAAAATAGTAATAAAAATACATACAGCAGTATTCAGGTAGGATTAAGTGATAGTGATGTGATTTACTACTTTTTCATAAAATTGCTGTAGAGTTTATCACTGATGTATCCTTATTGAGAATATTTTAGAGTTGCGTTTGCACTTAAGGTACAACTTTTTACTTTCTAATTTTAAAGAGTAAATATTCGCAAATTAATTTTTCTGTAAATTTTTTTTTCTGTTACAGGTGAGTTGAGATCTCATAACGTTCTCCGCATTGCGTATTGCTTCGTTGGTTCTGATGGTGAGTACATTTTTTCGCAAATGGAAATCTTATATTCAACATCTACGTAAAGTATACGATGATAGATATGTTATATCTAATAATCATTGCTACTAAATAATCTCGACAATTTAACATTACAATTCATCAACCGATCAAATCGTCTACGAAAATGGTGGCTCCTTGAGGTAAGCGAAGGAGGCAGTGCCTTCCGTGGTTAATAAGAATTACTTTAATAATTATACGCATATGACCATTTAAACGACTTACATTTTTTTGTATTTTGTAAGTGTTTTCACCTGAAAAGATAAAATTAACAGTTGATGAACTCGGAACGATCAACTCAATTCACCCGCTTTATAAAGACAGATAACTATATGAAGGGACAGCTTTGACAGGACAGCTACTGTATGGCCACTGCTGGCAACGTAATGGGGGGTTCTGTTCATACATTCATTTTGTCAGTGCATTCGGTTACAGTTAGCTCGTTGGTAAAAGTCTTCATCACTATCTCTTGCGACGTTATCCCCCCGCATGACGTTAATTTGTTTCCTGACCTGTCGAAGTGTTCCCTTCACAGACTACTCTATTACCCGAGCTCGCGCGCTCCTTCTCGTTTCTTTGTTTGCGAGTCGACTCGCAGCTCTCTGCGAAGGCTCCCCTGCAGGTCGGCCCGCTTCGCACCGCGCTAAGAAAAGATCCCGCAATGAGCGCAGAATAGTCGCACGCTGTCAATGCGTGCGCGTTCTGCTTCGGTAGGCGAATTTTCGTATTGCCTGCCCGCACGCAACACGTCCATTTTAGTTCCGTCACCAGTGTGGCGCGTGTGTTTACTTGACAAACGGAGAAAGTGACATATATTCCCGAAGTCTATTATTTCACGTTTCGATACTGGAGTGTTGCGGATTATTAATGTTTTATTTAAGATTTTAGGTTTAAATCTATTTTTACGTCAATGTTAAGACTGATAAGATGAAATAATTACGTATTACATACGGCGATTTCTAAACTTAACGATGTTGTTGTGCTTTGTGCTTGTTGGAAAGCAATAGTAAATTGTTTATGCTAGTAAACTTGCCAATTGTGTTCATTCCTTTCCCATCCCGGTTCGTCTTAGACCCAGACGTTGGGTCTTATCTCGTATGATTCATTCCCAATGCCTCAAGTTCTAGAAGAAAATGGAACCCACGACAGCTGTAAGACTCACTCTCCTTCTCAAAACAAGAAATTTTACCATGTCGTGCGCGAACCCGATTTTTCGAGGCATTTGTTGTAGGTTTCGTCAAACAATTTGTTATCTACATCGTATAAAGGATAATATTACCAAAGAAAAAATTGTAATTATAAAAAATATAAGTTATTTGAGATAAAAAATACTGTAACATTTTGGAGGAGAGAAGAAAAATGGTAATCGTGGATAAGATCAAATATTATTCCAGTTGTAACTCGCTACCGGACAACAGTCCACTTGCGAGCAATATTATTCTTGTTATTATTAATATTATTATTACACAACAAACACGCAGTGACCATACATGAAAAATTTAAATAAAAACTCATTTCGTACTTTCCATTTCGTTTCCCGTACTTTTCGACCATCCTACAATGTTCCAGTTTAGCATTAAAAATATCTCACAATTTTCAGCAATTTTCGCAATCATAAATACACACGTTAACGTCATGACCTATGCATTTACTTCCACCAATTCGCGGCGGTAAAGAAAACAAAGGTGGCACTGTCAGGGAAGTTGTCGTTTTGTGGTTTGTCGTGACTAGGTGGAACGAATCTAAAACTGCAACTGCGCACAAAGACCACCGCTACAACTAAATGCCGGAAAACATTATATTGGCTCAGGCCGTTGCTCAGGAGACGAAGTTTAAAGGTCGAGACATTTGTACAGAACTTGGAAAAATAGGATCAAAAGGGGCGTGGTTTCGGCGTTGAATGTAAACTAACATTTTGACGTTAATAGCTGTAGTTCAGATATTCGTTGATAATTACAGTGATTACAAAAAAGCTAGAAATTACAATCGTACTGATACGGTTTTATTTTATTTGATTCGCGCTAATGCTTAATGACATATTAAAATAACGATTACAATTCAATTTAAACAATATTATTTCTAATTGTATGTATATATTGCAATGTACCACATAACGCTAAATATGTTCAACCCACCAATTCACTTCTTTACACTTGAAATCAATTCTAAAGCATGAAGAGAAATTAATGTGTCGACTTCTGATGCCGTAACAGAACCGAGGAAAAAGGCAGTCTGAAAGCATCGTCGGTGACAGTCCACTCAACTCAATTCGGGACCCAGTAAACTAGCCACTTTCCAGGTGGGTGAACGATAAACTTACATCAACGCACTTCCACCTTCCACGGACCGGTTTTCTGTTCGGGCACCGGGTACGGGGAAACAAACACGTCACATGAAGAGGTAAGAGAGCCCGGATTTTCAGAGGGTTAGTGCACTCTGGAGCATGATTTCGAAGAATGTGTCACGAACAGGTTAGGAAGAAGCTCTGGCTAGTAAGGAAAGACGTTATGCAAGAGCAGCCATTAACTCTCTGGAGGAAGTTCCACTGAGGCGCTGAGAGAGTTCAATTGTATAATTTTTAAATGACTAAATATGCTTGTAACAAGTAACGTACTCCAGACCTTGGGTCAACGACCCACATCTCAATCAGGTTTCCTTCCAGTTTCTCTGATCTATTGAGCAAATGCTAAGATGGCCCCTTGCTTCGCTTCTGGACATAAATGTGGCTTCACGATACGCACGTTTTAGTGAGCTTTCCTATTGCTAGTTGTGGTATGAGTTGAGCCAGGGGTTATTAATATTGAAATATCAAATCTGGAGTTCGTTTACCGATGCACCTAAGTTTTCTATAACTCGAGAGCGAAAAGATTTTGTTTTCAAACTTGCTAACTTCGTTTTATTGGTACGTTTATTCATCATTCAACTAATTATGATTAAGAGGAGAAAAGAGATTCTGTAGCTCAAGAAAACGTGCGAAAATTGTACCTCTCACTCATACGTCGTATACAGTTTTTATTTTGTTCTTTGAGGAAATAAATCAAATGAAATCATAAACCACGATAATGTTTCAGTTAGCCATTCTTCCGGTTTGGAAGAGTTTGGTTCCGTTTAGGTGTTTAACATAAATATCTCTCGTTTCTTTCCTCGTAATCGAGTAGGTTCAGTAACCTATCGATAAGAATGTTCTTATCTAGTGGTGTAACTTAAATTACTATTCTTTACTTAGAAATAATTCTTTTTATAGATTTTTTTAATGTATGTGGTGCATTGGATGACATCCACTCACAATCCAGGCAAAATTTTAAATGAAACTCGAAGAATCTATACAGCTAATTTCCGGTATGGAAAAAATTAGAAAGTAAATTATGTAGCCCCTGTCCACGTAAGAGATATCTATGGTTTTGTTAGATACCAAGAAAATCGAGAAGAATACAAAAACAAGGAAATATTTTAATGTTGACTCTAAAATGCAAATAGTATTTGATTGTGTATTCCACCAACTCTCATACTGTGCGTACCAACATAATTATCATACTCTGTGCGTCACTGCATATGACATAGTTGACCCATTGCGACCACAAGAATCTAAGAAAGATTCCGCCAGTCATTAAATATTTGCCGTTCATGTATTGCATTATGGAACAGCAACTCTTGATATTTTCTGGAATGGAAAGAACAGTACGTTGTAGTGTATACACACTATAACTGCGATTTAGTGGAATCATTTGCATGCTACATTTTTGTGATCATTTTGTGCGGCTTCATCCAAAAGCATTTTTCTGCTGCAGGCCAACAGCATTTATTAAATGCTACGCGTTTTTAAGGTCATAATGTCTTATACATTTCTTTGGAAATGAGCACTGCGAAACAGCACATTATGTTAACATTATCATTACCATACAAAGAAGAATACTCGAATTTTGTCATTCCATTTACAGGCTTAGAAATATATTGTATATTATCGTCTCACTAATGTAAGAAACTTTCAGACTCATTATTGGTCATAGTTTTATTAGAATGTGTAAGTATGAACTGACCTATTTTTAAATCAAATTTGATACCTGGCCACTGTATTACAGTCCATTTACAGACGAAAGCTATTCGCATTGATAAAAAATCTAAAAATGTATTCTGTGTGTAACAAATTTCAGAGAATGTTAAATGCAATTTAAAAATATTGTTTTACCAGAAGAGAATCACTGTGAGCAATAAACGTGTCACACAACAAGTCTCTTTCATGGTTTACATCTACTTAGTGGCACATCTCGTATCACAGTTGTAGACAATATCATAATAAGAGGTTTCTTGTGTACCTACTAGGATTCATTACAAATTCCATTACTAGTTTCCCTCCATGCATCCAACGCTTCTGAGAATCGTAGAAGTTATCTCGCCTTCCCCGAGAAAGCGCGACTTTCCACGGAAACACTCAGTTCGCCGGCGCAGAACCCACAATGCATATGCAAATCGTCTTTCGCAAACGCCGCTGCTGGGTTGCCAGAGCCGATAATTATCTTTCATTACATGCGTATTCTGACATCCATACCTGTGTACCTGTCAATGGATTTTTTGTACATTCTACACCTTTTGAAGAGAAATGAAACAATATAATATTCATCGACACTAAAACGCCGAAACAATGTAGCCGCAAACAGTAAACACATCTTTAAAATATTAAAGAAGAAATATACCTCAATAATATCTCGAATTGTCACTTACCTTCCATTCATTCGCCCTATGCCTACTCTTCGATAAAAATAGCAAGATGTTCGGCAAAATGTTCCTGTAAGTAACATAAAACATCGTGCAATTAATAACATACAAAATAACATTCAAAAACGATAGCGAGCAATTAGTAACATACAAGAATAATACAGGTATCGTATAATTAATAATCAAACCTCGCAGCTAAAAAAAAACGGCGCATTAACGTTTTACTTCTAATTGATGCAGCTGCTATTGTGCGTTTTACTATACAGATCATATTGGCCAATACATAACTTTGAACCACTCCAAGCTTCAATGACAGGTATCCCCTTCGCGCCCCAATTGCGCATTCCATCCAATCCCCTACCCATCCATAACCTAAGCGTTGGGGGCCCACTTTCCAACCATTAGCTGCCATGTTTGCCTCCCTAATTAACAACCACGGCCTTCTCGGATAGTGTCTCGGTTTTTCGCCTAGAGGTGATCCTTGTAATCCTTAGCAACAATGATTGTTGATTCTCTCGACAGAGTAGGAATGAGTGCTGGGACGAAGACGATTTACTTTACTAAGCTGTCCAGGTTACGCCGCGTCCATGGCGAAGGCTGCCGACGTTTCGGTCGCCAATCTGCGACTTCCTCCGGCGTAAAGCGGCGGAGTGTGCTGCGCAGGAGTTTAAAATGGCGGCTTATTTTCTCCTCTACCCGAGTGCCGGTTGCCCGGGTGGTCGGGCCAATTGCGGAGAGTGCACCGGCCAATTCAGGGGCGGGCTTTCCCGCAGGTCGTGAAGAGGAGGCGCTCCGTCCGCAATCCGACGTGCGGGAACAGCTAGGACCGCGTTTGTCTCTTTCGTTTCTCCCTCCCGTCGAGATCGGACGTCCCTGTAAAATAGTGTAAATGGCGACCGAAACGTCGCACCTTCGCCATGGCACGCGGGTCACCCGGACAGCCTAGTAAATACTGACTCCGGCCGCGGAAGCCTACGCTCTCAGGAGACGAACGAGTTCCACCAAAATGTGAATTACCGCGAACTTTCTCAGCGGACAATGCCTCTACTAAAAAGCCTAGCAAAACGATCCTTCGAAAACATCTCCCGGTGCGAGCCCGTCGGCTTCCTGTTTACTGCTTTCGCGGGGCACGGTGCTGTATTTGTTGAGATGCGCTACTACCACGCGTGCCATTGAGACTTTCGCTTGCACACACCGGCGCCTCCCAGGTGTAAAGCCCTCCCCGAGGCACCGAAAGCACTTCCTTGCCCGGCGGCGAAATCGGCAGTCACGCCGCTCCCCCAGACACAATGTCAATGGTCACCCACTCAACCACACCGGCGCTTCTTTTACGCGGGTTGGAGTCGGCGCCACAGAACCTTGTTTTTACGAGTCGGGGCGGACCGGGGCAAAACAAACACCGTTCGCGCTCGATTTAAATGTAGTACCTCTGAAGCCGCCTCAATAATTCATGGTTGCGTTGTAGCGGGAGCCTCGCTGACGAATCGTATAAATTTTGGTGGTTTAAGGATTAGTTAAACGAATTAATTTAAATATGTGGCTAAATTACTGAGTCATTTTCTAACTTACTAAAAGTACTATTTTAATTTTAAGTAAACGATTAGAAAAATTAAGACAGCACTACAAATAAACGTACATGTAATAACACATTTTACGTTTGTGTGAATGATCACGAATTGCTAGGTTTTAGTACCAAACTGCATCACTTCCGATGTTCGTACTAATACCTCAAGGCGAACATATTAAGACTAAAAAGTTTCAAAGAATTAGGAAGTTTGAAAATTTAAAATGTTTTCAGAATTTTCACTCATATTTTTCCTCGAGTCTTCTCATGGAAGTTGTTCACGTATCATTTTCAAGTTAACTACGTACTTGGATTGCGCTTACTATTATGTGAAAAGCTTAAACCACCATTTCAAAATTTCCCTCAGCCATGCACCAATTTCCCTGCATATGGTCGCCAGATCTCGATAGAGCTGCGACACTACAGCAAAGTAAACGCAAAAGGACACATTACATTATCAATTAGAGTTGAATCTTCTGCTTAGTCTACTTCTCCGTATACGTAGTCCAACAACACAAATATATGAGTAAAAGAACTTCCGTTTACAGTTTACAGATCGCGAAGCCAAAATACTAACCATAATAACTATATTGTACTCGTCAGTTCCATGACTTTCTGGTCATACCTGAAAGGAATGTTACGAAGAATGGGTGATGATGAAATTGTTTGATTGATAATGATGTAATGGTAGAACGAAAGACAGTGCAAACGCCAAACCTCCTAGAAAAACTTCCGCAAGCCCACTTCGAACCACTGCAGTGCCTCTGACCAGGAGGTCCTGGGGTTCGGTCCCGGCGGTGGCAGGATTTTCGACACTAGCCAGTTAGCTAGGTCGAGTCAGGAGAATACTGGTGGCCGGCTGTTCTGATCGGTAGTTTTACGTGGTTTTTCTGATCAACACCAGTACACTAACAAATGTGCCATAGACCGCACGTGATCTTTCCTACCTGTTTCTTGTCCTATCCTCACCCCTTACACAAACACAAACCCTTTACACAACATGGATGGGAAAACCCTGCTAGACGACGGTAGGTCGGCGCCGGATTTCGCCATCCAGCGGGACAAGATCACCACTGCGTATCGAGCAAAAACATGCACTATACTAACGGTACTAATTATTGTACACGTTGGCGCGCTCGGATTCACTAGTAATCAATCAATTACCGCTTTGATCATCACCAATTCCACATAGATCGGTCAAGATCTGAACCCCTGCATCAGGAATGGGAAGGAGAGCTATCTCACCTCCACAGCACGGGTGGTCCCTGGTAAAACAGCCGGTGGCGGTGGCGCCTCTCCCGGCGCGGCGCTCGCTCTAAATTTGCGTTCCGGGCCATCGCTAATTCATGGCGGCTCCGCCCAGGGCGCCGCGAGCGCTGCTGCATTATGGACGCGCTTCCGCGTGGCGCCGCGGTGCAGCTCGCGGTTGGGCAGCGCCCTAGGAAATGCATTTTACGGATGCGGGGCGAGGCCCCTAGAGGCACCACTGTAGCTCAGACCTAGGTTGTTTCTTCGTTATTATAATAACAATTCCCAGTATACAATAGAGGTTTCTCGTTTTTACGTCACTGAGCATCACTTTACTGAGATTTTGACGAGTGATCCTGAAATAGCTGGTAATGCAAGTATAGCCGAGTTCGAATGTTTCATTACAATTATTATAATTCACTAAATTAATTTCAAATTAATCTCATGGGAAACAACAGAGTTTCACGTATATCTGCAATTCACTTTTGTGAGATTTTTATTTCGATGCATAAATTAACGAAACTGAAACACGAGTCTTTGTCAGTGGGTTTCTTATAATCATGTAAATAAGAACTGTTTTTTTATTTAAAGAAAAAAATTATTGTAGACGTTCTCTGTAATATTTATTTCGCTATTTACAAAACTAAAAATATTAACCTAGGTTTAATCACTGAATAAACATAAATTAAAAGCATTTTTATTGAAAATATTTTGAAAAATGGAATTACTAATTCTGTATCTTCACTTAGATACTGATGTTTATTTGTAGATATTACCTGTGTTTTCTTTGGAACAACGCTTTCGTAAAAACGTTATGATCAGGGGGGCGTTTTTAGTCATTGCCCATCCCCTCATCCCAGGACCGGTGCGTGAATAGGAAGAGTATAAATGGAGCAATTTCGTTCAATGATAAGTCAACCCCCTTTAACATTAGAATTATACAAATGCAGACTATAAAGCGAACGAGTACATAGTTGTGAATTATTGATGGGGAAGATTGTTAACATGGGGGAAAGATAGGGAGAGAGAGACAATAAAATCTTCCGTATTCTTGATTGCGGTGCAAGATGTGGAAAGGAAATCGATTGCGTATGCGAGATTCGAAAGCCGAGGAAAGACGAAGGGTCAACTCGGAGGAGGGATAGTCTGATCTATAAAGGTAGTACAAATCGCGTTAGTGTGGTTCCAACACATTAACAGACAATCGTACCATTAGTTCTTATTTCATATTGTAACTGGTACATATTTTTTATTATAGGAATTTTTCATCCACGAAAACAATATGTAAAAACGTAACAAAAACGTTGAAAAACATTGACATTCAAAAAACATCGGCTTCAACACATCGATGTCAATATTTTTACATTATCATCGATGTTTTAGAATCACTGCTTCCCTTCTCCGCGGCCGGCGGCGCGGTGATGCGCGGGCGCGCGGCCGTGAGCACCTCAGGCGCCGGAGGCCGCGGCGGTCACGGCCTCCTGTGTATGACGTCCCGCCTTCTCGGAAGGGCAGGCCTTATCTCAGCGCCGGGCGGAGCTCATTGGGCTCGCGGATTGGTTGCGGGAAGAAAGTTCAAGGTCGATTGCTGCGTGTGTTGTTTCCAGACAACGTCGAAGATAAATGATTACGTTTAAATAATGAATATCGTCGCCCTAATGTGAACACCAGAACATGTTTTCGATGAAAAAATTAATGTTGTGTAAGATGGGGAAACCTCCTTTGTCACCTGCACTTAAAACTAAAAGTTGGTAAAACAGGTTGCTTTAGCGCTCTAGAAGTGAAAAATAAAGACGTAAAAAATCATACATATTTTTTACCTACTGTAAAGTTAAGTGTTGAGCTGAGGTTTTTGTGTTGGTTTTCACATTAATCGATGCTTAATGATTTTGATTCGGCGATTCTTATGCTGGCATATGTTTAGTTTAATTTAGCAAGCTCTTTAGTCTGTGGAGGATGCATTTTCGCTCCAAATGTCAATGTTAAAATGTTATTTAATCGGAAGTAAAGACAAGGTGACAAATCTATAAAAATATTTAACACCCATCATTTTCCCTGCATGCACAACAACAAACAACAAACATACAACAGTCACGCCTCACAGATAGCTTTACAAGCATAACCTAAACAAATTCAATAAGATTCAAAACAAAAAGCAAACAATTTTTTTAAAAGTGGTCGAAAAAAGAAAAAGATTGGGAATCCCTGATCCAGGGTCTCCCGAATTACGAACTTCACATTTAGAAGCTACAATATACGCTGATCTCTCTGTTAACGGCAAGAGCTTAACTTGGTACAGTGACTCTAGGTATAATTCTAATGGACTACGAAATGTGATTTCCTGGTTGGTTTTTTGTTTTGTTTTCTTGTAGTTTTACTGTCGTTTACTTTTGTTGTCTTACTCTTCAAGAACTGCGCCGTCACTACCGCCTTCGTATCACTACCATCAGTTCCTCAGAGAACATTAAAACATTATATTCCTTTTCGACTGTAGTTCTAAGAAGTGCCTGTCGAGCATTTGCATTTCACGAATCGGTACGATATACACATATAGTCCTTTGTTTTTTTAACGCTTCCCAAGATAAAACAATGCTAAAGTGGAGTAGCAAGTCTCCATCTATGTTAATTTACTCGAGTGTGTTCCCCATTTTGTCAGAAACTATTAAAGATAGGAATTTGAAATTTTATCAGATGCTCTATTGTCGTATTGTACACCAACTGAACTACAATTATATCAAGTGTCATTGCTTTTTTATAATGTTTTTGTACGTAAGAAGTTTTGAACATTTTTTCTTACTAAATTATTTTTGTATTTCAAAAAGAATGAATTTAAATGTATTAATTATACTTAAGTAGTTGTCATGTTATTATGGAAATGTACTCCGAAAATGTTAACAATTTAGCATAAAAAGGTTTTGAAATTTTGGGGTAAATGCATCAAAAAATGTAGTTTTGCAGATAAGAACTTGAAAGTTATAAGTATTAGAAACTCATAATTAACAACATGATTTAGTACACTCCGGAGCCAAATTCAAAATCTTTTTAATCATTTTCTTCCAAATTTCGCTTTCTTTTCAGTGATCTTGCCTTCTGTAATGAGAAATTTGCCGCTCGTTGCGCATTCAGAATTCTTCAGCCAGCCATATCATGCAAGTCTTTCACTGTATTGACTCTTAGTACAATACCTAATTGTTGCAGTATTTTAATTCTCCCACAATTACCATCATTGGAACTGCATTACAAACTCCAATTTCAATGTCTTCTCGCCACAAATAAATTTTTAGGAAGCCTTGTTCAAATTAAATTGTTAAAGCACTCGTTGTAATAAACACTCTAGAAAGAAACTAATTTCGACCAAACAGACTTCGCAGTTTAGGCAAACATTAAGATTGGAATGTCCTAAACGCGTGTTTGAAAACAACAGCCTTCTGAATTGGTTAATTTTTCAGTTATGGCTAGGAGCGGATTTTAATGAAATGTACTTTTTTAAATTTAAAACAATGGCGTTTAGTGTAGAAATACATTTTAAGTTATGGTGAAATGAAATGACCTCTTTTTTAATTATTTTTTGCACTGTTCGTCTATTTCGACTAATGATTCTTTTTTTTACCTTTTGACGTCATTTGTACTTCATTTTTCGCAGGTGTCATCGTCTTTAATATCATCTTAATGGTACTTGCTTCAAACAATATTTACGAGATGCAACAAGTATTCACTACAGAATTCCTGAGTAGCCTGTTCGATTTCTTCGCTCATGTATTGAAATGTCAGCCGATGGGAGTACTATGTAATCCAAGGTTCCTGTTACGTTTATCGGCGCCTTTTTTCAGTTAGGCTGTTTTCATGCTAAATAAAGGCATATATTTACTTTTAAAGAACAGTCCAAATCCAAAGTTTACAAGTTGAGTTTACTTGAACAAAAGGAAGAAGCCTTAATTGCACCAGTAACATATGCAACAGCTTACGTTAATGTTTTAAAGTGTTTTGATCAAATGTTTTACGTCATTTTTTAGGATATTTATATGCATTTTAAAAGCATTTTATTGATCATTTTTGGCAATGTTTTACGTAATCAAAATCCGCCTTTTCACGTCATGAAATTTTGAACGAACAGCTGTAAACATGGAGTGCCATGTACCAGCTGTAGACATAACTACAATAGCATAAAAACACACATGCGATTTCGACTGTGCATGATATATAATTTTATTAAGAAAACATTTATGTTTTTAACGAGTCTAAAAATAAAAATGTGAAAATCTTCAGATTTTTGCTTTGGTACTCCCCTGACGCATCGCATCGTGGTTGAAGTATTGAGCTGTCCTCCCCGTTCCAGGCTTAGTCGAAGTATCATCTTCTTATTCATCTTTTTTATTTGGAGTATTGCGTCAGTTGTAATTTCTTATTTGTATTATAAATATTATTATTATTATTATTATTATTATTATTATTATTATTATTATTATTATCATTTTATCGCAAGTCATCACCACCACATTCATTTTTTCAATTTTTACATTTTATATTTTCCATCCTCTTCCACACTTCTCCCCCAATATTCACTTTCATTTCGCTCCCTCCCCCTCTCTCTCTGTCTCTCTCTCCAAGTCTTACAATCACTTTTTTCTTCTTTTAATTCAGCTTTTACTTTGCTATTAATACAATATTACAATAATCATACAATCTTCCAAATTCCTGAGCTTTAGCCACAAATTGTTACGTTTTACAGTTGTACAAAAGTGAAAAATCATATGATTTGCCTCAAGTTACATTGAGTTGGATGAACACAAAATTTATTTGCTAAACAATGATTAAAATATGGAGAAAGCTCGGAGATCAGAAACGCAGACAAGCACATTTTATTTTAGCAGTACTTAAAAAAAATTTGGTTTGTCGCTATTTACGCGTACATATGTCGCTATGTATGCATTGAATAGCCGGCGTCAAATCCTAAACTTATAATAGGAGCTTATTTACACAAATAAGTTCAAGTGCATACCCCATCTGTACGCAATTCACCAGCACCACTGCATCTAACAATAACAGCTCTTCGTTTTCGCGTCCGACCTTGTCATTATTGTCCGTGGCGCCTCTCTCCTCCCCCACGCAAAGGTCGCGTCAATCAACTTCCCACGATCGCAACGGCCTGATCTCCTTTGCTCCCCGCAGCACGCGACCCCCGCCCGCCCGCCCGCCCGCACACTCTGCCCGCCCGCCCGCCCGCCCGCCGCGGGCGCTCACCGCACCACCGCCGCCCGCCCGCCGCACCGCCGCCCGCCCGCCGCGCCGCCCGGCCCGCCCCCGCCCGACCGCCGCCAGCCCGCCCGCCCGCACACCCGCCCGCCCACCCGCACACCCGCACCACCCGCCCCGCCGCCTGCCCGCCCGCCCGCCCACCCGCCCACCCCCCCACCCGCCCGCCCTCCCAACGACCGCGCGCCCCCCCTCACCCCCCGCACACCCGCCCGCCCGCCGCGCCGCCCTCGAGGGCGACCGTCACGTCGATGAGCACCGCGATCGGGCCAGCGATGCTATCGACTGCGTTGCCTCATCGACGGCACCCCCGAACCGCAATCGTTAGCCGGTCGGATTTGTTGCTGCAAAGAATTGCTTTCGTCGTGATCCAAGAAGAATCTGTAACATAATTTTCTGCGTTCCCAAGAGATTGTATCGTAAAAGTCTGAACAACTAAACAAGATAGATTCTTGGCGTTTTTGCATACGATTACTAGTGGTTGAATGCTATGTTGCCACAATTTTTTTTTCGTATATAACTTTTACAGAAGCCAAATTTTCCCACTGAAATAGAATATTGCGTAACCTGTGCAGCAAGAGTATATTGTTACAAATTGCAATTGCAAATTGCTTTGTTTACCAATAGTTTCTGCAGTATCATCCCTTCGTTCATACTGAAGCGACCTAACGCTATCTACCATTTAGCTCTATAATTAGGCGATCAGATCACCTATACCACCTCAGAGGTGTTTGCTGGACTCCAAGAACAGGTGGAGAGATCGGAAAAGTTGATTATATAACGTTTCAAAGAGAAGTCCTGTAATGATCACTAAGCATGATAGAGATTCCGACCAAGAAACGACCTGCAACTTCATCGTCAGCTCCAAATAAAAAAGAAGAAATCGTGAGAATACGGTCCAGTCCGAAGATGTAATTTTGAAGACCCTTCTGTAATTTATTTTTCCTACTGCAAGAAATCACTGGCCATTAATTCACACTTATTTTAAGTTAATTATTACACAATCCAATAACAGAGTTGAGTTAACATGAAAAATAAATTCTTGTAAACTGTTTAATCCATATTTGTGTAGCATTAGATTGCTTTGCGTCTCTTGCGGTTGGAAAAAATTATGATTGTACCTTCTCTTGTCTTCTAATACTCACATTTTGTCATCAATAATATTGAAAGGGGTTTGTTACAAACTACACTGCCAACAAACACGGCAACCTTAAATTATCAAAAGATACTTCTGATGAGCCAATCAAAGTTTGGAAGGAACGATGGGCGACCCTCATTTACTTGGTTAACTGCGCAGTTCCTCTGATGACTACAAAGAACGTCCATTTATCACAAATGAAATTAATTTGTCCCTTTTAGCCGATGACGCAGCAGCCTCCTCGCCGTCTCCGACCTCTAACGGGAAGAGGTGTGGCAGCGCCGCTAACACTAATAAACCAAAACAACTCCAAAAATTGGTTATGTAATATTGAGAAAAAGATATTTTAAAAAATATTTACTACTGAGCACGAATACAAATTAACTTGTTAGAAATACACCAAAGGGTGGGAAAGAATTACAAATTGAGAGTGTGATAGTCGTGCAGTTACAGTAATCATTGTATTTATTTTAAGATGTCAAGAATGAAAGATCGCTTTGTGACAAAACAATTAAAAATTTATGAACTTGAGAGAAATTTCAGTGAAAATACAGTGAAATGTAGAACATAAGACAAATAGTGTCCGAGAACTGCAATAAATAAATTATAAAAATGTTCTACGACATTGCAGGTGTAATGATTGGAATTATGTGTCAAATGTGGGACCTGAGCGTACCAACCAACGAGAAAACATAATAGCAATCCAGCTAGCCTTCTTCTTCCTACTTCCCTTATTTCTTTTTCAACTTTGCCTTTCCTCCTCTTTTCCTTTTCCCTCACTGGAGTCTAATTGAAGCCTTCACTTGAAAACCGCATATTCGCATTCTCAGGAGTCGGATCTAGATCGGTTTTGTCTACGTTACTTCCAATCGAAAATTGACTCCAGCTAACTTGTCGTTTCTTCTGCAGCGGCCGTCAGTTTGTGCACCGCCCGCCCAGAGCTGCGCCGCTCGGCCTTCGGCGTCGGAGCTTAGAGCCGACAAGGGCGGCGCATGCAGCCGGCGGGACGGGTGGTGTGGGCAGGGCGGGGCTGGGCAGGACTGGGCGGGAAAGGGC
>BOPP01000006.1:14893198-14920100 GCA_017312745.1 Gryllus bimaculatus | reverse complement strand
GAAGCTTACAGCTTGTGGCGGCTAGGGTAGTGTCTTCCACCCGCTGTCCAGATCCGGAGCCGACCTACACGTCGGGTATCTTTACCACCACCCCCCACCCTGCACCTTCACTTCCACCCGCTCCCACCCGCCTGCCAGCCAGCGAATCTCCTCTCTCTCCGCTCACCCATTGGCCTCCCGTTATCCTTCCCCACCCGAATTCTGTTGTCCCACAAGCCCACACAAACATTCCTGGGCCAAACCACAGACCGACTCAGCTGGCTCAGGGCATCAATTGATGGCACTGCAGTGCCTCTGACCGGGATGTTCTAGAGATCGATGCCCGACGGTGGCAGGATTTCCGATTGAATTCAGCACCTGTCTGAAGGAAAATTCTATCGGCTGGCTTGTCTGAAGAGTAGTTTTACGTCCTTTCTCCAATCAACGCAAGGCGAATGCCGGAGTAGTACTTTAACAAACGGGCTGCGAACCGCGCGCGAATCTTGCCTTTTTCTTCTTATCCTATTCTCACCACTTGAGAAAACCAGTTTCTTGGCTATACAGCTTGTGCGGCTAGGTAGTGTCCAGCTGGTGAAGATACATGGTTGGAGGGAACCCAAACCAACGTGTACGTCGGCGCCAAGCTGTAGGTCGGCGTCTAGTGCGGGAGATCGCAAACCGCCACTTCTATATAACAAAGTTTTACTACACACAAACAGGATTAATGGACTTAGCGTTGACGCGTCCGGCATCACTCATCAATCAACCAATCCTCGCGCCCACCCTCTGCCCCGCATCTCCTTCCCACCGCCCGCCAGCCCTTGCCCACGCACGCCACCCAACATTCCCGCAAGCTATTCCCCCCCCCCCATAGCCCACATTTTCTCTTCCAGTCCGCCCTCCCCGCCCGCCGCGCCGATCGGCGACTGCGCCTCCGAGAAGAGCGAAAGCATCAGCTCATCTCCGCGCCGCCCACGAGATCCTCATCGCCCCGCAGAGCGCGCTGCGTTCGCTGACGAGAGAAGGCGCCGTTGATGTCCGGAGCTTGTACTGTTGCAAGAATGTGCACATGAAGAAGTGAAGAGAAAAATTTGTTCACCTTTTCAATTACATTCCGCGTACGAGATTTGGCATATTAAAGTTTCTATGTAGAAGGAATGCAGAAAACCAAAATGAATACACAATACGCGTTACTAACGTCTGCCGGGAGCCGTTATTGCACATCAACAAGGGCCTGGGACAGTACATTTAACCTCCGAACGACTGTTGGCTGTTGAAGTCACGAGACCAGTTTCCGTTGTATTTCTCTATTTCTCAGCTGTGTTGGAGGAAGCCAGAAGCCTAGTCCCCCCTGTTTTCACTGGAAGGTTTTTAAATTTCATAGGTATTGTAAAATTAAGACAAACGACACTTGCTAATGACGAATGTGTACAGGTTCGTAAATGACGTAACACGAGTAGAATTTTTTTTAACATGCAATAATTATTCAGGTTTACTCTTTGACAGAAGACCCTCAATAACGTTAAAAATTGAAAGCATTATGGTAGAAATTCGGCCAATGGCCAATCACTAGTACAGAATAAATTGACGGAAAACTAAGCACCATTCAGCCATGCGAGGTATCAATAGTTTCATTAGATAACAAGGAGTCTGGAAGACACAAAATCAATTACGACACAGCTGATGTCATGAAACGAGAAAAAAAGAAACTTCAGATTCACGTGTGCAGTTTTAGAACAACCAACGTTTGCGGCTCCAGTACAGCATTTGCTTACTCTCTCCACAGCAGCATTTTTGCTGCTGCAGACCAATAGTTTATTAATTCATACTTTTATTCCCGTTGTTAATGCTACAATTACGTACTATTGCCCCGTTTAACTGCGCACTCTATACATTCCAAGAATTCTTTCGATAATTCAGTGAACATCAACACAACTTCAAGATTTTCAGTTGAATTGGCTACACAACATGACACACACTATTATACAGTGCATGCGGAAGGCTTCCAATAAAGATTCATGCTGTCTTTCAAACCCATAATCAGAGTTCGTATTCGCAATCTATCAGTTCGTACAAATTCTAATCGCATCGGCCTTTCGGAGTGGGTTAACACTTTTAAATATTACTAAATTTAAATTAAAGTGTAGGTATTGAAAGATTCTTCAAGAAAGTTGAAAGATTCTATCTTGATTTATACATGGAACGAAGGGAGAGGCTAAAAGAAGTAAATCGTATCCAAAAAGGAAGGGAAAAAATTATCATAAACTCTAGTAATGTTAAGTGGGCCTTTGAAAGACTGCACATCCATTAGATCTTTCTTGCTAATCAAAGAATGCACAGCACGGAACAGGAGCTTGGAGATAGCACGGTTAAGAAATGGGACTTTCCCTGTACCAAGTAAGAGTACACGTCTCTACAAACCTGTTTTCTATACATCAGTATGCACAAACACTCAGAGCAATTAAAGCCTGGTTATTTATATAATTATATTAACAAATTGAGATACATTAAAGTTAATCGGCGAAAATGAAACTTACTTAATACCATGCATAAAAAGAAGAAACAACTATCTTCTTAAGAAATGAAAACCACATTTAATATCTTCAACTTCAGAGGAATATGATTACATGATTGCTGTTACACCACAAGGACTAACATGTTTGCATTGTGAAAAGCACAACTGAATTTCCCATTGAGTGGATTAATTACCTGGATTGTCGCATTCATTGTTTGCAACACTTCAGCTTAACGTGACAAAGTGCTATCTTGAGTTAAAGAATCTAAAGAGAAATGTAAACATGAGTATGTAGGAGAACAATGTACCACATAGATGCCTTGTAGACGATAATAAAATGTTTCTCCATTCACACCAATGATCCCACATGAAGTACAATACTCTATTATCATCACAGAACAGTGAGATTTTTTCAATACTATCGTAGATGTAGCAGCGTACGCTATTCATCTGTACACACATTTGCAGAAAGAAGTGTGTATTTGAGTATATATGATGCATTGAACATTTTGTACGGCCGTTACAGTTAGAAGCCTTGCAGTAAACTTTAGAAGCTCAATATTCTGATGTGAGCAGCCAATGATTCTAATAACACGAGTTGCCGTTTGTTTACAAATAGTTAAGTAGAAGAAATAATTGTTAACATTGTTGTATAAATATATTCGAAAGCTATGAGAGAATTGATGAATTTTATGATCGGAATCCTATTCCGCATATTCTTCCTGTCGTTAAATCTTCAATTCGTTCCCTTTGAACGTATCTCCTTTTATCTAGTCTGATCTATCTGAAATGGTGCTGCAACCTAAAACTATTGTCGAAAAAATGTTTATCAGGAGATGAATAATCACACTGTTTTTTTAAGTTTGTGCATCCTGTATACGTCGGTTTCATTCATTTCGAACATTTTACGTTTTAAAGCTAAGAACTATTTTCAACATTTTTCTAAAGATCATAAAAACCTACGATAAACCTACTGCAGTCGAGAATGAGGAACATGGAAGACTTTTATTACACGGTTCGGTGATCACACTCCTATTCATTCGCTGTGCATTTTCATTAAGCGGTCTTTCCACCTCGTACTCCAGCGAGCAAGCCACCGCTTAGCAACAGGTTGAGCGTTCGCCCTCGCAACAGATGTCCGGGAATCCCTCGCATGCGAGACGCCCCGAACTGCTCTGCTCTGCTCCGCCCCGCCCCTCCTCCACCTCGCCACTACGCATCCTGTCCCCACACAGCCTCGCTCCGCCCCTCCCTGCCCCGCACCAACGCGTTACGGTGCCCCCTGCCACGGTGCCCCCTGCCACGGTGCCCCCTGCCTACGGGGCCCCCGCCACGGTGCCCACGCCCACGGTGCCCGCCACGGTTGCCCCCTGCCACCGGTGCCCCCTGCCACGTGCCCCCGCGCACGGTGGCCCCCGCCACGGTGCCCCCGCCACGGTGCCCCCGCCACGGTGCCCCCGCCACGGTGCCCCCGCCACGGTGCCCCCTCCCTCCATCGCGCCTCCGTGCATCGCCGAGCGGCGCCGCGTCGGCGGCGGCAGAGCGACCGCGCGAGAGAAATTCTTAAATCTCGCAGGTGGGCCGGGCGACATTTCATGACGACGGCAGTTCCTCGGAAAATGAACCGCCTTTACGGCGCTTATTTCGCCGTCGCCGCCGAGGGCCGCGCCACAAATTATCGCTTTATGCGCCGCGTTCGTTGCGCCAGCGCAGCGCGACCCGCAGCCACCGGCAGCCGACAGTGGGCCACATCGACCCCCGCACGCGCAAATCAGCAACGCTCGAAAATATAACGAGCCAGATCCTTTATTCATTTATTAATGATTCCGGGAGCTTCAATCGACAAGTTTATTAGTTATGTAATTGTCGACAATTGTCAACTTATTCCACTTTCAAAATTCGCGCTAGCTCTTCTTGCTTGCCATGCAGGATGTCTGCCAGCGGCATGTCTGGCGTTTCTAAAGACGGATTCGTATTGTGGTCACGTTGTGCGTGACATGTCTGGTAATGCACAGAACGAGTAAAAAAAGTGAGATTAAACATCACACACATGTCCTTGCATCATGGGTTTTGCGTTTAAATCCTCGACACCATATTTTCTAGATCTACAGTGTAGTGTGAATAAATGTTACAACCTTGTAGGATATGTAGAGCGATGGTGATGATTTCATTATGCTATGGTAGACAATTAATTACGCACTGGTGTTTCGCAGGTCACGGTCTGAAATACTGAAAGGGATTTATAGTACCTGGATACGTAGATTCGTAGATAGTTCGTAGTCGCCCAACCGATTTGAAATATTTTGAGACGTAGATAATGTTTTCAGTCATTCAAATTATTGATAGTCATTCAAGAAATTATCATATTTTTGTATACTGATGTCTGATTGTCCCATTTCGATTGCCGTAAGGAAGTGTTCTTGTAAGATAGTAGATAATTATTTGAAGAGGGTGGGCGGGTAAATGATAATATGGTCAAACATAATTTCTTTACCACAACGACCTCTTTAGCATAATTTTCGAATTTTGTTGTAGCCTACAGTTTCTTTGGTTGTGGCGTACAGCGCCGTGCCTTTGCCTCACATGAAGTTTCCCATAATCTCGTTCCAATCCCGTCAATCATCAAATTCGCGTTTTTCGTCGGCATCTCGAAAAACTTGCCTTTGCTTCTACTTAAGAGCTCACAATTTGACTTCATAAGCATTCGTGGACATTACGAAACAACAAAAGTAGTCGAAAATGCGACGAAGTAAGGAAGATTTTCCAGCAAAATGACAAAAGAAATATTTGTTTATCTCGTGCAGAACATGTTGGCTTACGTTGCTAACAACCAAATGTGGTAACTGTGGACTTTCAATAATTCGAGATCCTCGATAACTCTATTTTTTTCCTTCCTTCACTTTTTCTACTTTCACATTCCATAATTGAAACCTCGACACGAAGAAATATTTACAACTGATTTTTTTTTACCTTTCTAAAAATCTAGTTACCGAGATTTCATTCTATGCAATATTGCTGTATACCATCAATTCATTAATTGTTGTTGAGCTCACTTAAAATCAATACTTGTATTGGTGTTAAGAAATGGAATATTAATTTATGACAAATTTTACAGCTCAACTTCGCAAAACATTCAATGACTCACTATTTTTCTCCGAAAAGGTGCGAATTATGTGGTAACAGGTTTCACTCGTCGCTTTTACTTTCTTCTACACGAGTGACGCATAGTGAAAGTGTTATAAACGCACAAAAACTCGATAGAAGTTTTGATTGAAATACACGTTCTGGAGATCCCTGTAATCAAGATCAAATCAATTCCTAAGATCACAATGTTTTTAAAGAAATCCGTCCACCTAATTTGACTACCGTTTCAGAAAAACACATCCTAAGCACTACGGACGAGTTTTTCTTTGGAAAGTGCGTCTAAGACCAACACCAGGGGTAGATTTTAAAGGAAGCCCGGGCTGTCTCCGTTCTACTTTCACAGCGAAATAGTCATATTTCTGCAAATGTCCTGAACGCAAAAGAAGCGCCACAGACCTGCATATGACTGTTGTGTTTGTTATTGTTGTTATTTGTGAGTGGCATTAATAGAACGGTAAAAACTATAACAACATATTACAGAACAGCAAAAACTTATACATCATGCAAACTTAACACTTATTCAGAGCATCGCGAAGTTGGAACATTTTCACAACGCATATTTTGCATTAATGTCTAACAAATTTACAGTTAACAACATACGATGCATTAATTTACAAAAAAGTAATGAAATTAAAGAAGAAACCAAAACTGAATGTGTATGATCTGTTTTTTATGTGCAGTGTTATCGTCTAATATTAAAGACAATGAAATCAAGTATTATTTAATCATTATTTTATTGGCATCAATATACAAAAAACAACGAAATATGCAGCCACAGTGTCGCAGAAATATATAATTAAAGAAATATTTGTTTTTTGTTCTTTATATCTTGGTTGACCCCAAGTGCACTGTTTTTCGTTAACATTCTCGTTCTTCACGTCTTGATTTTTGTTATTTAAGGTCACATCAACTTCTAGGTCATTAGCGACCACTATTGCTTGTAATGGTATGGTAACTGTGTGGATGACACGATATGATGATGATAGGTGGTGAAAGGACGAACACAATACAACCATGCCCGAGGCGGGACTCGATCCTTCGGCCCGAGATCGCTACGGCACTGCCTAGCGATCTCTGCCACCGAATCGGTTCTTCATCTTTCGGTTGCACCCGCGCGCGCTGTTTTCCCTTCAGATTTAGGATCTTCGTTTGGGTTGCCTCCGTACGCGCTATCTTTCGTTAACTTTCGTTCTCTGAGCGTTTCTTCCTGCGCCTTTTCTGGCCGCTTCGCCCCGTCGCGTCCCGCGTCCCCAGCGCCGCCGGTGGCGCCCTCAAACCCCAAGGACAGGCGCGGGTGGGGAGAGGGTGAGGAGACGCGGTTCATTAGTCGCGGGGGAGCCGCCGCCGCCGCCGCCGCGGGCGACGCGCGACCCTAACGACGCCGCACGATTCGCGTGACAACTCGCGAGATTCGGGACGCGCGCTCCCTGAAACGGATTTATTCCATTCGCTCAGGGCCACGTGGGCCGCGCGGGCGGTGAGCTACGCAATCGAGCTAGAACAGCGGGTAGTGTCACGGACAGATGTCATTTGCACGTTTTGAGAATAAGAATACTGAGGCGAAGAAGCCCAAATGTCACTGCGTTCAACAAATTGATTATCAAGCTGGTTGAGGTTTCCCAGCTGTATTTCAGTTCTAGGCACCATAATATTGATTGTATAGTGATTCCGGGCTAAGGTCATTAGTCCCGTATATGTAGTGCATGTTTCCCTCGGTAAGTGGCGGTGATCTTTCCCCACCTGGCTGGTGAGATCCTGCGCCGATCTACCCGTCGACAAACGAGGTTTTCCCCAACCGAGTATCTCCTAGCAGCGGGGTACATTCTAAGCTACCGACCGGTCTCCCGGCGTATCACGTGGTATAGTATATGTAAGTGTGTGTATTATTCGCGAATGGGCTACTGCTGACCACGCAACACATTTCTCTCTCCGTGGCCCAGTTTATTCTATTCTGGAGAGATCAACATGGAATTATGGAGATCAGCCTTTCGGCTGCATCACTTGGTTAAGACAAAGTTGTTAGCGCTAAATACCAATTAGGGGGGTATAGTATTATTATTATTATTATTATTATTATTATTTAAAATTATTTTTTATTTACTTTCATATTACTAGCAAAATTCTCGGCATTGCCCGAGAATTCATCATTCTATTAGGTACCAGTACTGCTGCACCGCTACTGGCCTCTGACGGAAATATTAGAAACTTATCTGCTATCAGCAAGAGGCGAAAAATAATGATCGTGGTTCATCCCCAAACATATTCTATTTTCCGCATATGTGTTGTATTAATCTCTGCCCAATCCTGCAAGGACACTCGACAATCCTGAGGAAGAGCCAGTAAAAATTTCGTATCTATACATTCACTTCTTTTTGTGGTAACGATGTCGGTTACATGTAGTTAAATTCACTTTTATTAGCATAAATTATTTGTAAATTAATATTAACATCCCTTCTTGGCAATGACACTCTAATAATTGACAACGCATTCGGTACACTTACTGCCCTTGGAATTTGTCTGCATGCCTTGTAATATGAAACTCAAATACGTCTCAACTGCCACATACTGTGTCAACAAGTAAGTTTCGCAAACCCACGTTGACTTAACACGACACAAATGTTTGTACATTCATTTGCAATAGTTTGAAAATAAATACGAGATGCCATACGTTATATTTCACGTCTTTATGCGCCACAGTCTTACGAGAAAAAATCTGCAACCGTTACTATTGTTTGATCAGTCACCTTCTACACTGCAAGTCCCTCAAAGGTCAGTGTCCATCAGTGACCCTGAGGTTGAATTGAATGGAATGGCCAAGTCCTAACTTCATATATTGCGATACTGATGATACTTGCAGCGTCTGCATTTGATTGATATTATCAGTATACGATTAAAGATGTGATTATACAATAAATTAATTTGAGTATAGATTAATGTGAGTATACAATAAATTTATTTCATTCATTATATCATAATCATTATATTTCACGCACTTTGAATAGACCAGACTAAAGCCAGGTTGATCACTGAAGTGAAAGAATACCTCCTCTGATCTCCTGCGTTGCACATGCGTTAAACAATGAACATCGGCATTGTTAATTTTCACTGGGCACAGCAATTGAAAGAAAACTATGAAGACCCCGGTCATGTGATAAGTGTCCGTAGTTCTGTTAGACACTCATAAAGTAGGTAATATCGAAACACAATGAAACTATAATCATACTGCTCGTACCAACAGAAGTCGCATACTCAGTGCGTCACTAAGTCACAGTTGACGTCATATCATGCGAAGACTCAAAGGAAAATCACTTCATATTTATATGCGTGCGTTATGGTACAGCAAGTTCCATACTATGCTTAGTACGAAAAGAACTGATGTGGTGTACTATTCTATATTACTGCTGCAGTATGCACTATTCTATATTACTGAATTCGTGAAGACTATTTTGTTATATTGATTTTATTAACATGTTATATGATAGTATTTTATTTGTTGTTCTTTAGCAGTGTACGTGCCTTTTGGAAAACGTTTTTGGGTGGGGTTGTTCAGCAGCATGTTTGCAGCTGTAGGCCGCTAGTAAAATTTATAGTTGCAGATACGTTTTCCGAGTTTTTCATAGATGCATCCAATCAATTTATTAATTCCTTTTGTGATAAACTAATGAGTGGTGATAATGGCAATGAGGTTATTAAGGATGTAGATGTGAGGGACTGACAGGCAGGGGAAACTTGAGAGCCCCGCGAAATCTTGCCGACAAATTGCTTTGACGGAGATCGCAATCCGATCTGCCGGGCAAAGGCAAATGCGTTAGCCATTTTGCCACAAGAGCAATGA
This sequence comes from Gryllus bimaculatus, assembly GCA_017312745.1. NCBI lineage: Eukaryota > Metazoa > Arthropoda > Insecta > Orthoptera > Gryllidae > Gryllus > Gryllus bimaculatus. Next base: position 14,910,627 of record BOPP01000006.1, on the reverse strand, counting down.
TGCCCCCACCCCCAATCCAATCAAGCAATTGCAACGTATTTCGTACGTCATTTGTTTCCATCCAGCAATGCGATATAATGCTAAAAGACTAGATAAACTACCAGAATGCTTCGTGAGATCGTTCGAGACCAGATCGAGGGCTTTTCGGTATCACGGAATGTGGGTTTTGGGCAGGACTTGCTTAAGAGATTAGCAACGAAACGTCTTGTTCGTGTTTGGAAAAGTTAATGTGAATTGTGAACCTGTACGCCGAAAGTCTTACAATTAAGTTGCTATTCTTTTTGTTGGGAAAGAATTTTATTTCTCATAAGAAGAAGCGATCGACGGGAAGTCGATGACGTACCAGTGAGACTGTGACGTCTGCGACCCACGCCGCAGCCGGCCCTTCGCAGGATTGGTCCCCCATGACGAACTCTCATTCGTGGAACGTGGAAGGAAAGAGTGAAATGGACCAATGAGAGCGCGCGTGCGCAGCGAGCCTCCGGCCCGAGGAGCACCGCAGGGCAACGTCCACGTTGACTTACCGCCGCGCGCGAGCCCCAAGGTCACTGGAAATTCCAGATGAGCGCATCTGCTCGTCGATTGTTGTTCCGCACGATCCAGCAAGGCCGGTGGAAGATGAATCGAAGCTATTATTTTCAGTCTCGATGAAGGCCTTTCCACGACACCCTTGATTTTCTTGGAAAAAGTATATACTTCAGAATATTCCAAGCAACTTCAATATAATTCATTACATACGTACACTTTTATTTTACTTCTTCCTCATCTTCTCCTCCTTCTGCTTCTTCTCCTTATTCTTATTCTACTTACAAGAATTATGTTTCATCCTGTTCTGGTTTCCATTTCTTCTTTGGACTGCCAACATCTCTCCTTCCTCGTGGGATAAAATGAAGACCAATGTCACCAATCTTTCATTTGGATTTCTACCCAAATAATTGCACCATTTGTTCTAAATAGTATTTTTTTTCTGGCACAGGCTTATTCAATACTCTCTTTTCTCTATATTTCTCTTTATCCTCTCACTATTTAGGAGGATGTTTCCTACAGTATTTCCTAAACATTTTATTTCAGCCGCCCGATTTCTACTTTTATCTGTTTCCAAAATTACTTTCCATCCACATGTACAGGGACGGCAATAGTATTGAACTTTCTTCAGATGTCTTTGTTTAAAATGTCTATGTTTCCACATGAATTCCTTAACTTATTTAATTTACCATGTAGGTCTACATAATTTTCATATAAAACGTACGTGTATCCTATGTATTTAAAATTCACTTGTTTTAATATTTTGCTACCTATTACAATTTTCATTCTAAATGGGAATTGTGTTAATTATTTTTTTCTTTTGATGGTTGATAATTTAAAGTTGAATACTTTTGCAATTTTATTGAAAATATGTATTGCATCTTGTAGATTGTTTTCGCTAACGTGCAAAACAACTTGGTCGTCACCATAGTTAAGAGAGTTCAATTACACATTTTCCCCTAGATGAATGCCTTTATCTACCTCGCATGGTCAGCACATGTCCATATTAATATTAAAACATGTCAACGAGAAGCTTCTTTATTTGTGACATCTCCCTTGTTAACTTTCCTTTTATATCTAAGCGTACTGAAGTTCCACTGTATAGACATTTACTAATAATATCTCCCATTAGGTGATTTGATATTCCCTTGTATTAAGAATTTCTAAATCCATATTCTGTTCACATTAACGAAAGCCTTCTCTAGGTCTATGAGTATCATATGTGTTTTGCTTACACTCGCCTCTCATCATTTATTCTTTTTATCGCAAATAAGGCATCTTTATAACGACTGTATAAGTCACTGCCACCCCTTTCTAAAACCAAGTTGCTATTCAGATAAAAGCGAGTCTGCTATAGCATTCAAACTGTTCTTTAACTTTCAACAGCAAAATTTATGTCTCTAAGAAGCTTATTACATGATAATTATTGGTTTAGGAGTGATTTTTCCATTTAAAGAGTGCTATTATTATTGCTTGGAGCAATACTTTGGGGACTTTTTTTTTCAACACTTGTTATAAAAATGTAAAAGGTACAAATGTAATACAATTCCAGAATATTTCAAAAGTTCTGGTATTTCCTTTTTAAATACCGGTTCTTTACAATTTTTCTAACTTTTAGGGCTTTTTGTGACTCTTTTAGTCAGTCTATTTCTGCAATTTCTTCTTTGTAACCAGTTTCTTGCCTATTTTGCTCATCCCACAACTTTTTGTAATGTGCTATCCAATCACTTTCATCTCTTGCGGCTGTTGTAGATGTTGCCTTTCCCCTCTCTAATGTCTTCATAATCTTATACCATAAAGACCACTGTCGATGTACGTCATGTTCAATGTCTCCTACAAACTTATCCCATGAACCTTGGTGCATATTTCTTATAATGGATTTTGCTGCCTTTCTAGCTCTTCTGTATTCTTCTGTTTATTGTTGTTGGAGTTCTGAGACTTCTTCATTTTTTCCTTATCGAAGTCTTCTGGTTTCTGTACTTCTTTCAATCATAACCGAAGTTCATTCTTTCTCTAAATATCATTTTAGCCCTACTGCTTCCATTGCTGCTTGTCTCAAAGTACGTTTTGCATTCTGCCATTATTTTTCTACGTTGTCACTTGTGACAAGGATCTGAAGATAAATATTGATTATTTTTCTATGTAACGGTTTTTGACTTTCAATTTCTAAAAGAGGCACATTCAAACATCTTCATTCCTTCTTGGTTCTTTCTTTTTCACTTTCTTCCATCTAGTCCGTAGCCTTAAGAAAGAAACTAGTAAGTACTAGATCCTATATCGCTTACTCTCTTCACTGTGCTATCCACAATTTGTCCACCAATGTTTTATTTTAGCAATTGTGTTGTCGATTAAGAATTTACATCCTTTTTCCACTCAAGTACATTTTCTAATATACATCTTCTTAAAGAAAGAGTTTGTTATTCATTAAATGTTGCAAATTCTTTTAAAATATCTACATTTCTGTTAACAACATTATCTCCTTACTTCCCGACGAAATTTGAAATTTTGTAATCTCCCATTCTTGCATTCATGTACCCAAGCAAAAAAAACTTATATTTCTCATGAAATTGATCCAATATTTATCATATAATTCAGTATCTGTATTATTACGTTCTTGTTCTTCTTACATTTTACTTTAAAATACAATAGATAAGAGCAATTCATCGCTTCAATATACATATTATGGTTAATGAAATTACGATTACTTTAACAGATATATTAATGAAATTCTCCAATTTATTTCAAGTTAACAAATAACTTTATATAATTTTTTTATCAAGACGTTACACAACCATCAATGATCACCTTCGTCATTTTAAGGAACTTTTAAGATTTTCTTTCAAATTTAACTAACAAATCGAGAAAAAATTTAAAATATATCAACATAATGTGCAACATTTTTTCAAAATGAAGCTAATTAAAGTTATGAAAATCATATAATCAACAATGATGACATTTCGTTTACATCCTAAGAGTACTTTTTGGATAGCAATTTGTGAATGTAAAGATGATTGTTACGCCGTTCCTTCTGTTGAGTTAATTTTTTATATAAATTTATTTCTGTTGCAGGTCAGTTCATTTCTTATTACGTTGGGTAATAAGACCTACTATATTGGTGATGGTGAGTACAGATTTTTTTGAAAATCCAGAGTGTTAAAACTTTCACTTTCCACCTTCGAAAAATCGCATCTTATGCACCAAGTAATGACGAACAAGAACGATGAAACAATCGTTAATCGTCACGCGGAAAACACTCTTTTAAAGACATATACTATACATTGTTTATTCAGAACAGCCCTGTGCTCAAGTACAACAGGAATGTATTTTATTTTCATTAAAAGGAAATTATTACTTATATAGTTGCATTTCTTTGTTAACTATGTGGCTACGCCGAAAGTCTTTAAGCCATTCCCACACCGACATTCTACCTGAAACAAATATTCTTAATAAACCTTACTAATGCATTTAGCATTCACAATACCGTGAGTATGTACTTTTAAATATGCCAGCGATGTTACAATCCACCCCTGATTTTGAAAATCTGTTTGTAAACCATCCAGATGACTTAAGTACATTTTTAAAAGATTTCGTATATTTAAATTTATTTTTGATTTTCAATTGTTGGTTATTCATTTCGTATTTTATTACTTCCGTGGTTGATAGATGAACGATGAGAAATGAATTAGCGCGAATTAGATGATGGTTTACACGTGATATGTAGTGATACGATAATGAAATAGCCACGCGATGTAAACGCCATACTCTTACCCACAGCCATCGGTTCCACGTATTTAAACGCCGTTCCAAGCCCCTTTGCATCCGAAGCAGCCGCTAAAGCAAAAAGAACCGCAAAATCGTACTTAAGACGTGCGAATTCAAGCTCCCCACAAACAACCACCAACCACTAATTTCGTAACCGCTGGAACACAACGATTCAATCGCGGGTCGATTTCCCGGGGCATCGCAGCTGGGATGTCCAGCGCCGCAGGCTCTTCCGAGAAGACGAGAGCCTGCGTGCGGGAGGAATCGGATCTCACCCGGATAAAGGGCGCAGGGATCACGTAGGCGCCAGCGTGAGCGGTCGGTTATAACGTCGCCTGGACTTCCCTGCGTCCGCATGTCAAATGTCAAGTACCGGGAACTCTACGATGCTCCTGGGCGTGGATGTGAAAAATACGCGCGCGTCGCAAGGTTATCATGACGTGTTGGAACGAATGGCACTTGCTCTACCCGTTCTCGGGAAGTCCACGTGGCTGGCGGATTGTATTACGTACAGTACACAGAGTCTCATATTTCAAGATTCAGAATTATATAAATATATCTGAGCGTAGTCTTCGAGCTGCAATGAATGTCGACTGTTCGTGCTTATCTTACCATATGCATTACGCTAATAACTTAGCTAACGGAAGCAAACATCGAAGTGTTAATTTTCTCGAAAAAGTGTTAATATTAAAAAGGAAATAATTCGCCTATGTTCCATGAATACTACTGTTATTTTGGCTATTCCTTTCATGATTCATTAGTTACAAGAGCGCTATTCATTTTATTTAACAGATCGCAGAATACACCTTTTCATACTGCTGTTACTATTGTAAGCATTCTAGGATTATCCTATCGCTGCAAGCCGGTTCATATCATAACTTGCTACCGTGTTGCTCAGAAAGTAATTAGTTCTTACATTCCTCAGCATTACATTTAGTACATTTTCATGATACATTCTTTATATCAAAAACAATCTACAATACTGACAAAACTTGAAAATTAGGTTTTTAGCAAAACATAAATGATATGTACCACTATACAACAATATTTTTCATTCCAAGATTCTGTTTCTTGGAAACTATATTTGCGATTTTTTTTTAAAATTCGGGTTCAGAGTTCAAAAACTGCAAATATATTCCGAAATAAAGTACGAAAAGATATTCAAGAATCGTTTCTCTGGGAAGTTACAACCCTTACACCAATAATTTTCTAACTCGTACCGACCAGTAAGGCCCGGACCACTTTCACTTTCTTCGTTTTGGGAATTGAGTTTCTGACGGTAACATCCAACGACTGCAAATCACCCGCCTCCTCCACACCTAGCGTGCCTCGCGTTTCTCCCCGCCCGCACCAGTTTGGGTCGGTCGGTCGACCCACCCCACCTCACCCAGCCCCGCCCGCCTCGGACCGGCCACGCTTCGCCCCTCCCCGCCCCGCCCCGCCCGCCCTGCCCGCCCCGCCCGCCCCGCCCCGCCCCGCCCCGCCCGCCCCGCCCCGCCCCGCCCCGCCCGCGCCCCCCCTCCTGCCCCGGCCCGGCCGCCCGCACCCACAGCCGCCCCCCAGCCTCCGCCCACGCCACCGCCACCGCCCCCGGCCGCCCCCTGCTCCCCGGGCCCTTGCCGCCGGTCACCCTGCCGCCCCCCCGCTTCCGTCACCACAGCCCGCGCCCGCCCCTACGCCCCGGCCCCTCGCCCCCGGCCCGGTCATCACCCGGCCAACCGGTCCCGACGCCGCGTCGCGGAGAGAAAATGGAGAGAAACCCGTCGACCAGAAAGCTAGTCACGAACTCGCGAATTCAAGATGGGCGACGCACTTTGGACGCGCGCGGGCCGCGCTGTGCTCTCATGAAATGGTACTGGCACTACTCCACAATGCTCTGGACTTTTTTAAAATCGATCTCTAGGTACAGAGATTTTTTTTTTTCATTTTTTAATGCTAATACACAATATGCCCTTTAAGATCAATAAATAGAAAATGTCTAAAAATGTAGATAGCAATTGATAATTTGTGCAATCCTTTTTATCGATCTTCTCACAGTCGAAAAAAAATTTAGTTGTATAAAAAGGAATCATTGTACCAGAACCCGATAGCGTTGGAGCATAGGAGATGACTGAAATCTAAATTCAAATTACATTTCAAGACGACTGAAACGAAAATTCAGTTTCCGTTGATGCCTCATGCTGCAAACTAATCACTTCGTATTTCTCCAAAATAATTTATTAGTTCGGTAATTGAGGAGACTTGAAGAGTTTTTATGATGCAATAAAATATTATTACGACTGATATTTTTGGTGTCATAAGCACAAATTAAAATGTCCTTTATTAGTAAACTGTGTAGAGAGCGTTGGTATTTTCTAGTACAATCAAAAATACATTCTTAACTCTATTTTACATCATTTTACATACAATAAATGCAATCGAATAATGTGATAGCGACCAATTATTGCAATCTAATTGCTCATGGTAAATATACGAGTTTTCCGTAAACACAGGGTAATTAAGTAATCAATGGAAATAACTTATCCCAGAAACTAAACATTGAAAAGTAAATAATGCCTTGTTTATTAACGTAATGTTACAATCATCTTCCATTGTAAAATGAAACGCACAGCAGCACATACACTAACTCCTATAAATTCCATTATTCCTGAAACGTAACTGTTACTACTTGTGTTATAGTTCCACGCAGAAATGGAAGACGTAATATACGATTGAAGGTTACAGTCAATGGAATCATAGATTTTTCCATCAAGGAAAACCCATCGCTCTTGTCCCGTTTCCACGTCTCCTATCCGGGTAAAAGTAATGAATTGCCACCTTTCTAGGAAAGAAACAAGAATTCTGAAGACAATTCATTTCGCTTTCCAATAGTTATGATGCATACGGGGAATATAAAGAGGTAAGGAGATTACAAATGCCATGATTCCTGCCCTCTTCAAACAAGTTGAAAATTATTTAACGTTGCGAAAATAAAAAAAAAACACGTCCATTAGGATTAAGTAATTCCAAGAGGAGAGCATTGTGTATTGGCATTAATTGATTAGTGAAGGTCTTTGGTAAAAAATATTTTTTTGGAATCAAGAACCCATGTTTTGTGGTATGGAAAATTAATATTTCTTTTAACAATATAGATAACGTGACTTTCCCCAAATTTACTCCAAAAAATGTTTAGAGCAACTTAGACACATAGATATTATTTCAGTTTGCATGAACGAAAGTGAAAAAATAAATTAGAAGTGTTCATTTGAAATGAACGACTGAATTGATGTTCAATTCAATTTTATTTCATTGCTTCGGATAGTACAATAATACTTACATTAAAATAAAGTGAATTGCAGCTACAAATTTTAAAAGAATCCAATGTAGATATTATATCTATTCTAATACACTGATTTGCAACTCTTCAGTTTATCATTTTTTCTTTCAACGAGTAAACAATTGTGTGTATACAAACGTGTTTATTTCCTTCTTAATGGTATTTGAAAAACATATATCACGCCTGCTGCGAAAGCCAGTGAAAGGGAATGTCGTCCCATTCAGAAAACCACAATTCGCCGACGTTGTAACAGAAGAAAGCGGCGGAAAATATGTTTTCTGATCATTTTCCTTGTAAAATGAGTGAGTTAAGACCTGAATGGCGAATTTGCAAAGGTATTCAACTATTGCTTTTAAGGTCATGATCAACGTTCATTCGCTTGGTCATTCACTGATGTATGTATAAAAAAATGAAATAAACAAAAGCCACTTCATTCCATCTTACAGGACGAGAAAGTGAAACAAAATATTTTTTCCAACCGGATCATTTTAATTCAATTTGTAAATTTGTATATTCTATATTCCACCAAATAATGAGATCTGCTCTGGGGAAAAGGTGATCCTTAAATGCAAAGAATCTTGTGTATCTTCATCAGTTCAAGAATATTAGTAATGTTAACGCTGCTTACGCGTAGCAGAAGTGTGCCATGTGCCATCGGAGCATACCACAAGCTTTTCAGCGTAGTGGAGAACGCGACATAGCCAGCTTCTTATCAGCTACATTCTGCTCAGAGCAGTAGATCGAGACTTGAGAAATACAGCAGCGCAGGCGTCCAAACGGACTTCACCCTGGCGCACGTTAGGCCCAACCCAGCTCCTTACGTAAAGACATGTGCTACGAAATTGTATACGCTAAAATTACTAATAATGAATTAAATGGGGGAAGAACTTAGCACTTGTATATATTTATCAGCGAAAAACTCGAAATAAAACAAACGTTTTTGGATGAGTTCATTACGTAGCAGAGAGCTGCAACAACTATCAGTTTACAAATCATAAATTATTAACAGAAAGTATAACTTCAGGGTTCCACATGATAAAGAACTTCGTCAATGAAATTTGGGTTTTTTATGCTATTTAATGCAGTATCATTATAGTCACTTCTTTATGAATGAGTCATGAAAGTATTCCTTTCATCCTTTCCTAGTGTTAATGAGCAATTTATTGAAATCTTAAAAGAGTAAACAAATTAGTTCTCATTTTTGGAAGAACATTAGTGGATAAATCACACAATCGCAGTAATCAGTGGCAGGTAAGGAAGTATTCACATTATTGAACAGAAAATAACAACAGAGTATTATATCATATTTTTAAAAAAAGTACTCATTTCCTTAATTTAGAGCTCTAATTTCTTCAATACTGTAGTTTCTTATCTGTTGTCGAGTAAATTTATTGCAAGATGGTTTTGGTGATTCGCGCGTCAATAAAAATAACTACTGGCGGTATCTTTGATTATTTAATGATAGAAATTCTTAAATTTAAATTAAGTGTATCACTGCTAACGCACCATGATACTTTTGTAGTTCCACGGAAATGATTTGATCAGAATCTTTTAGCATTTCAAAGATAACATTGCTTTCAAACTGATTTATGGGCAATTTCTTTTATATAGAGAGAGAGGAGGGAAGGGAGGGAGAGAGGGAGAGGGAGAAAGAATACAATAGAGAAAAGAGTGTTTTTGAAATAGCTAGTCGTATCTTATATTTCACATCTAGTTCACATATTTTCTTTTATATATTTCTACGCCTTGTCTCTATGACGGTCTTCTATCCACATGTATTGGGGAGTATTTCATGCGTTTGACTGTGTAATAATTTTGCTATCCATTCACAGTGAACACTTATCAAACAGTTTACATGAGTAGACTTCGCTTCATTTTTAGGGTGCCAATAGAGGATGCCGACCAGATGATCCTGGTGTAGTTTTGATGCGATAAAAGAATCATCGTGGGAAGGAAATTCGGCCCTATCACCAAAACGGTTGCCGTTGCAGTGGCGTTGTTCATTATCAGTGAGAAACTTTAAAAAAATCAAGACATATACTTACAGAAAACTACTTTATTCAACAAGACTAACTTGTTCACCTAGTTTACCAGAGAGCTGGCTTTTAATTCTGGGACAATATCCAACATTTTTCTCCTAAAGTATTTTTCATAGCCCTAAAACCTAGGAAACAAAATTAATGTCCTCGTGCTATCCCACATCAATTTACAAATGAACAGGTTAAATCAACATGAAGACCGAGAATCTTCTGCATACTAAGGTTTGCAAAATGGACATCCTTTGCGGATGTTTCCTCCGTTACCAATTTTTCTCTCTCAGTAGAAGTTTGATTCATGATCTTTCCTGATTCCAGGGTGAGAACGTAAGTCGACTGACAACTAATTATTCCTAGCTTTTGCCTTTTTCCAAGTATCTCTTACTTGTTAGAAGTCCGATAGAATATCGGCGATAATAGACTGAAACTTATGTTCTGGGATCTGTTTTTCATATGTTTTGGATTTCGGTTTTTGTCTCAATTTCCTATTATTCCCAAGCTGTTTTGTATTTCTTTATTAAAAAGTTACATTTCAAAAAAATTTTTGGACGTATACAAAATGTCTGAAAACTCAGTATTTCTTTTCAGATGAATTAATTTTTTGCATTTAAATAGTACAGAAGTTCATAATTAAGATACATTCATTTTTCTTATAAATTCTCGAGCTAATTGTAAAGGATAAAAAAGAATTAGCCCCCAATCTCTCAGTCTTCTGAAAAAACAAAAGAGAAATATTTAAGGATAATTGAAAATCTCCCCAAATTAGAAATCTGTTGTTTCTCTAAATTGGGCCCAGATTTTTTAAATACCCAAACTGTCCAATGTGAAACGGTAAAGGTTTCATTCCGACCAACAGTCCTGTGTTCGTTTTCCGAAGATGGCGTATTTTTAACATAAGGTCTATATAGTAATTGGTTTGAGGCTAGTGTCTTGTTCGATGAGAAATCTGTAAGCATACTGCTCTAAGCGGTCGCGTAGTGATCAATCCTCATGCAGACATGATGGGGATTGACACCACCCAGCGGGGTATCATCAACGCCCCGCAAATGCCAGAGAAAAAATGGACTACGGAATGCGATTTTTCTTTCCTTCCACATTCTGCCTCCCATTTCCTTACTTACGGACAATTTATGACCCGATACCTCATGCCCATATCCATGCTTTTTCGCCCAAATTCATGATCTCAAAATAATCCGACAGAATTGTGAATCGCTTCTGTCTTGAGCTGTGATCCAATCGAAGACAGACAACGAGAGGGAAAAGAGACGGACATGCGAAACATCCCAAAACACGTAGCTTTAGATCAATTTACGACTACTGCCATATAAATTACCGTAATATTTCATAAAAAGAACACACAATATCACTGTACCAAGAATACAGGAAATTTAGTAAACGCTTATCTCTGTTCGCCTATGATACGACGATTCTCAGAACGTATGTGCTTCGTGTATACTTACAAACTAAACACAAGCTTTAGGACGTCATCTTCACGAGGAATTCCGGAGGAAGTTTGAAACAAATCGTCATCAAATTGGCATTATGGCATCACAGAGGTTGGGAAAGAAGACATTCAGTCTCTGACCTGACGCTTTCATACGTCATTCAACAGACAAAAGAGCAACAGGATGTGGAAAACGTCCTTGTTCCCCTGTCCACTTCTTCGAAACAGGCTTCGTCATGTTTGCAATTTAACGCATTCTGCAAAAGTTACTTCATTGAGCAGTGCGATCTGTAACTTCCTCCAGAATTCTTGAAGAGTTTTTTTTTTATTTACTTTGTGATTCACGACGTCAACGTAATACTAAGATGATGATTTCCACTTCTTTTCCCCTTTTTGTGGTGATCAAATAGAACTTTCATGAGAGCAAAACATATCAGTTTATATCATAGTTTTCTTTTTCTCGTTACCCGAGTAAAATTATCATGTGTATGTAAGACAATATTGAATCATAAAATAACTCATGTTAATAGAAAGAATAGAATAGTTATCAATACAACCTTAATAGTATAATAGAATAAAATTTCTTGAGATAGGATAGAAAAGGAAGAAAAAGGTAAAAAGCATACAAATTGGACTAGTTTCTCCAAAGCAACAAATGTCGACTGTCTTCCGTCTACTCTGACAATATATCTGATAGATTAGTGAATGTGCATCCCGCCTAAACCATTGATGTTGCCAACAGCGATTGTTGTAGAAGCCAACCATCAAATTGAATTGTAAATTATCATTCTCCACTGAATAATTTCCTCTTAAAAATCATATATAACACAAGTATAGATGGTCACATACATCCCCTCAATGAATTATTTGCATTTGTATTTAGCCATTATATATCCCGTAAGGCCTCGGCGCCGTTAGATCTCGGGGTTCCTAGTCGGTCACCCAACCAGGAACTCGTGATGCCTCGAATTCACTTAAACTTCAAGAATTCACGTAGTTAACAAAATCAGCGTAGAACGTACGTAGAACTATCTCAGCATTCGCCTGGATGACCGAGGAAAACAACGAAAATCCCGGTCTGGCTGGCCGGCATGGGGATTAAACCCAGACATCCCGAGTGCGAAGTCAGCGCGCTACGTGCTGAGCCACTTTGCTCAGTTCTCAATAAAGTGGCAGTAGAAAAATAAGAATCGAAAGGCTTGGGGGTGATGTGGAAGACAAAGGGAAACCACCATGTCCTCAATTACATAATCTTTTAACATTTTGTAATTACTTCGGAAAACAACGTAATGCCTGTTCTGCCATCAGTGCCCTGAGGCCTTCACATCGATGAACGGTGTCGCATTGTTTCTCCATCGTTGCACACTTTCGATATGTGCTCACAACAGCGGCACGACAGCTCCCAACTCGGCAAGTCGTGTCAGGTACGCTAGTAGCAATTCCCCGATGCATCACCTGTCATTTATCAAACTCATATACGGCGGGCTTCTCCGATTTTTAAACCACTGAAATTACAAGTAGCGAGAAAATTTAATACTTTTATCGCATCACATTCTTCCTACCTGATTTAACGTACTTGCATATTTGTTCACTTTACCACCAGCCATGTACCAGAGCGCGACATAAGCGTACACACGAGTTCTTTCTGGGAACGTAAAAGGGAACGTTCATAGTTCTTACTAATATTGTTCTTGTGAGCTTTGTGTAGCCAGATCTGTGGCAAGGCGCTATTCAGAAAGGCGGCGGCCGAGGAGGTTGGGCAGCGATGTCATAAGGGAAGCGGTGATAGTTTCTAAAATTTGCCGTTTTCGAAAATTGAGAAAGTTCAACGAAAGTTATATTTGCATCATTCTTTTAATCGTCCTTTGTTCTATCCGTGGAAAGAAATACGAAAAAATATGGAGAAGTTTTTGAGATTTTTTTTATAAAATGCAAAACAAATGTTTTCTTAAAACAATTATCTGTACCACACGCAAAATTACGTGGAAATTATTAATATTATCGAAAAATTGTGCATCATCTTTTTTCAAGATCTGTCTTGAAAGAACAGATTTCATACAGAAAAAATATCATCTCCAATATTGTAGTATTAGAAATACACCGTAAAAAAATTTAACTTTTGCAATCTTCAAAAAATGAGGGATCTGAGAAAGATCAGACGTATATTCCAGACTCGACGTCCGCCGTACGACATGTGAATGTTTGAAATATTTGGTGGTAAACAAATATTGAAGTTATTTTCCACAAATGCCCACGTTCTCCTGAACGAGAATTCGGGCGAACACGGATTCGCGTTGACTGTCCCTTTTCTTATGAGACAAAAAGCTCCTGTGTCATTGTGACAGCAAAAGGACCTTCAGCAAGACTGTCACAGTGCATTCACAATGCCCAAGGCGACCTTCATAAAACTTCAGTAATGCGTCCGGTAGCCGAGCAAAGTTAATGGCGGATGGAAACCACAGACCGCTAGCCTTCGTTCCGATTGAATCACTGCACGTGATGAGATCTGACGACCAGGAAGATGCAGCAGACGGATGAACTGAAGGCCCCCACGCGTGTTTTTTATTATTCTTCAATGGACTCTCAAAGGAAGAAGATTCGTAATTTTCTTAACAATTAGCTACGCGATTCACGTCACCGCAAGGAAGCACGGTCATTGCGGCGATGAATTGACACAAGTTAAATGGCGCGATTGTAAAACCTTTCGGAAGTTCTGGTCTAAATTTCCGTGTTGAGAGACGAAAACGAATGACGGTTAGCTGTCTAATACCAATAGTCGTTAAATAAGTTTGCCTCGACACTTGATTACACGAGTTGATGAAAATTCCGACGTTGCCATCTTTCACTTCGTCGGTAATTTCCTGTCAAGTCGTGTTGCCAAGGTGAATTTCTTTGTAAATAATATATAATTGTTCCTTTTAAGTAAAATATCATGCACGGCAGCCTAGGCGTTACACCTGAAAGGCATAGCACGTGAACTTGTGTTGTTCTTGTGACGTCAGCGTACGGGTGGGGTTATTGGTCGCCAGACAGTCGCGAGATTTAATATTTGCTGGTGATTCATCGAAAACAAACTTAATGTAGTATGGTTTGTTTTTCGACGTTTCTGGAAATGTATGTTGAATAAAGCGTGTGAGTATTCAGTGTTTAGAATCGTTACATGTTTTATGCACCATTTATACATTTGCTCTAACCTTCCTTTTTCGTTTCGAAGTTGCTGAATACCAAGCTAAAAAAACAATTATTATGGTGGAAGACATGTCAATAGGTTGATTTTTCAAAAGACGGAAAGAGACAGTTGTGGGTGACTGTGATCCATGAAGTGACTTTATAATCATCATTTCTAAAAATGATAAATTCAGCTGTGGATCTTGGCAAGTTGGACCAAGACCTTTACTGACTGACTGATGACACACACCCATAATTTTTTTCTAAATCGGCCATTTTACCAAACAAATGTACTCGTGACAATCTAAAATGCACTACATGAAGCATGTTTAATTATTTTATACCACATTTACATTCATTTTTACAAGAAAAATTAAATACAATGGCAAGTAATCGGAATCGAACGTTTCCGAACAGCATTTCTTTTTTTGTTTTCTTTATGTTTTGCGCTGTAAAAAGTCTTTAGGTCTGACACCAACCACCGAAAACAAAACACGATTTTCTTTCTATGTAAAAAACAACTGGAGGGTGGTTCTGGCTTCAGATTCGGATTCAGAGCGTCGAAATATGTTGAGAAACATGTGTCAAATCTTTGGATCTGGTAACATTTTGTGTGTGTGTGTGTGTGTGTGTCTGTGCCATTAGTAACAAATTTAACTTTTCAATGGCGCCACTTGAACTCATCTCTAATTCATCCAAATCTCAAATATTCACCAGACGTGTTTATTTTTCTCTCTTAATATTTTCCAAATTTTCAGGGTTTTACAAACACGGCTTAGAGACCTTCAGATTTCAATTTCGACTCCTTCGAATAACGGGTGAATCAAACGTAATGAACATATTTGCCAATGGTTGTGCATTTTTTCAAAAGATTAATACAAATTGGTGATTACTTGTAACAGCCAAAGGCAATGTGAAAAATTTCAACGGCGTACAATGTTAATCATAGCGACTCCAACCCGAAATATGATTCACCATTTGCGGTGCAATGCCTCCATCTCTAAACTGCCTTGACGCTATTCAATGATAGAATATTATTTTTAAACCCATTGAAAGAAAATCCCGCCTGTCACGAAGAGTCTTGCGAATGTGGCTGATAGATTTGTGGGAGATGAGCTATGTCATTTCCTTGCGCGCACACATTTTTTTTTCTGAATCCTTCCTTTTCTTTCTTCCTGTTGTTACTTTACAAAAAAATAAATGGTACTCGTTTTTCTTTTTTTCTCTCTTTACTCTTCCTGAATACTCTCATGCAGCTTCCGTTGCGTACTTTCGCCAGCCCCTTGCATTCGACGCGAGTCTGCTCTCTTGGTTTCATTCTATTGCATAGGAATTAGGAGAAATTGGCAATGGGATAACTAAGAAGAACTGTTTATTCAAATGTGATGTCTTCATTTAAATCGTCTTGTCTGGAGGCGCGTGTCCTTACTGAAATAATTCCTTGACGTATCTGAATCAAAAATCTTTGTCAGGTGTGGGGTTCGAACCCACGCTCCCTCTCGGGAACCAGAGCTTAAATCTGGCGCCTTAGACCGCTCGGCCAACCTGACGTGGTACCCATTACTATATCTATTCAATAGAGATCTGGCTTGGAAAAGTCGGTAAAATTGGCAAAGTGGACATTTTTAGATTCTATTTTCATTAGACTAAAATAGGAAAATGAAATTAAGGGTATACATTTTCAGAATAATTAAAACAATACTAAATCCTTCCATCGAGCACTAGACATATTGAAACAAATACGTTTTTTTGTTTTTTGCATGAACATCAAGACTGTACAAGCAACTGAATATATAGTTATTAAATAAAAAAGTTCACATTGGACTTTAACGGAGAGTTTTTCACGCATTATATTCGCAATTATATTTTTTTATAAGATAGTATAGCCGAAATTATTGCTGTACGGCGTTTATATTGGAATCACTCTTAGACTTCCACCAGAGTACAAAACGCCCTCAAGCCCAACGATCGGCGACACTTCAGTTCATCAAAAGCACAAGAGCCACTAGGCGCTTGCGCTACATTACGGACAATACATCCGTATTTATAGAAATGATATCTCGATATTCGCTGCAATTCCGTACCAAATAAAACAAAAAATAATATATAAATAACCTTTATATATCACTTCTTCGACCAAACCCTACTTAACATAACATCCATAATAACCAGTACAAATCGGAAAAACACCAGATTTAACCTAGAATCGAAAATGCATTCCTGTTTCAAGCCTTTTTAACACTTGTAAATCTATGTAGTTATAGAATCCGAAGTTTTTCCATGGTGTCTCTCTATCAATGTTCGATTAAGAAAGCTTGAAATTTTAAATGTTAAGTCTGAAAACAACACGTACATATACAGTAGAGAACTGATAAAAGTATGCTTGCTACACGAGGAGAAACATATTTTATCCAGTTTTGTCATCGAACAACGAAGTTAACGAAACTGAGATACGAAACCGAGAGAGTTATTAAGAGACAAGAAGGATTACAATAATACGTAACCCAATTACAAGCAACAATATCCAATTTCGTAATATAAGAAATATTAAAACTAATCCATTACCACTTATTACTGCCATCAACATCATGATGCCACATTCCAAACTAGAAAACGTGGACAAATTTTTACAAAACTATTGTTCATTGGATTTTTTTACAAAGCTCATACAAAGTTCATATTTATATTGTAGCATCTTACTATAATTACAATATGCATTCTCGTTTGAAAATTCGGGGGCGCTCGACGAAAACCAGAGGCCTGGAGCAATATACCCACGACGACATTTCCCCCCTTATTTCACACAAAAGTCCCCCCCCCCCAACGTACACAGTACTCATCTCTCCGTGCAACAGAAATAACTTACAGCTATTAATTTGAATGAAAAGCAAATACATTTTTTAATATGTTAAATGAAAAAATCTGTGTGGCTCCAGGTCAGTCAAGGTCTGAGGCAAGTAGCCTCAGCTCTCCCCCTCCCCTGGACGCCACCAACTTTTGTGTCGTACCTACATAACTGTTAAAAAATATTCACTTGAAGCGTTTGTTGTCGTGAACGTGACCGGGGGCGGGCAGGAAGCCGGTGAATGGGTAACCGAATGGCTTGCGGGATGGGATGAGGAGGGGATGTATGGGCAGTGAACGGGGTGGGGCGGGGAAGGGTGGAGCGGGACTGACG
>BOPP01000006.1:14877487-14892991 GCA_017312745.1 Gryllus bimaculatus | reverse complement strand
GGGCTCCGCGAGTGGACGAGTGATGCGGGGTGAGGTGGGGCTCGGATTGGACGAGGGCGGGCCGGGCGGTAGACTGGGCAGAGGGGAGGGCTGGCGGAGCAGAGGGCGCGTGGAGAGACTTTCGCTGAGCGCCTTCCCGCCAGCCGGGGGTGGGACTTTCCGCCGCGCGCTCACGCAGGCGCTGCCCCGCCCGCACTGTTGTGACTGCCAGGGGCATAAGGCGGCCTCGTGCGCTCGCCGAGGCCCCCCCCCCTCGCACCCCCCCCCCCGGGGGCTAGACGCGATCTCGAAGGAAAGGGCAGGGATCGGTCATACTACGCACCCGTTGGAGTGTACTCTTGCACAAATAATGTTAATAACAATAATAATAGTGATTATGTCTTGCGAAGCAGTGAATCCTGCATTAGTCATGCAATATTAACATTACTAGATGGGACAGCGAAGAGGAAAGAAAGAAGAAGAACAAGATTTTAGTTTTAATAATAGTTCTAAAAATCATACTTCATTAGATCACACTTTAAAGGGAGATCTCAATATTAATTTCCTGTTCTAATGAACGCCACGTACATGTGATGAAAATGGAAGATGCTACCCACCAACGCAAACCAAATTGAGTGTCACAGTGCTATCAGAAGTCAAGCCCAAGCTATACGCATGTTATTGGACAGAATCAGCAGAGTGACTTTTGGATATTGTCCCCTACTTAAATACTGCGTATTTTGAATGAACGTATCGAATCAGCCCGTAAACTGAATCTCAGATACGTACTCCCCGATAAAACGAGATCACGGTGGCTAGTAATAATAATATTAATTGAACTATGAATGAACCAAATAATATCAATTCAAAACAAGTCTGATGTGCATTTTACAGGATTAGTTCTGTTTTCAAGAGGGTTATTATATAACACACAAAAATTATTATGCAGCCAAACGGCTGGCATATTTTCAACAAATCAATTCAGTTGCTCAATATCTTTCCCAACTTTGCAATAGCCCTGTAGTAACCAGGGAGGTTGAGGCAACGGTAACAATGGTAGAAACGAACCGACTACGGCAAATGAAAGCTACGCCATTGCCAGGAAACGGAATAGACACGAGGGTTTCCTTCTACTGCGAAATACAACTTATTACGCAAGGGAACTGCGCGAGGATGACAACACAGAGAAGGGCGTATTTACTGGATTGCTTTACCACACACTTCTACAACATATGACATGGTCGATTTTAAAATTCGCTGAAGACGCTACATGTGCTCCATTTCATATATCACTATTCAGTACCTCAATATAATTTTCGTAATACTGCCCGTTAATATATCTGCTTAATGCATTCCCATCACCGCTCAGTCTAAACAAGCTCCAAGTTCTCGACTGGTCTCACAGCATATATTGGAGTGTAGTAATTGTAAGTAAGGAGTGAGGATAGATAGGTCAAGGAAGGTGAAGGAAAGATCTCGTGCAGTCCGTGGCCCGTTTGTTAGGGTTCAGCTCTGGCATTCACCAGATCGAAGAAACCACGGAAAACTACCGAAAAGAACAATGGACCGCTAAAATTCTTCTCCAGACAGCGGCTTAATTCGACCTAGCTAGAGGCGAAAACCGTGCCACCATGAGGACTGGAACCCTAGGACATGCCGGTCATAGGCACTGCACTGACAATTGACGCCCTTATCCATCTTAGCCGGTGTTGGGAGCCACGGAGATGCCCGGGGCGGAGTGGACTGTGGGAGGGCGGGGTTAGCGTGAGCGGGTGGGGGAGGAGGGCGGTGGCGAGTGTGGTGGCATCCTAACGCCCTTCCGGCTTCCGTCTCACGTCGTGCTCCTGGTGGCCGCCCGCTTCCGGCCGCCTCGACTTCCGTTGCCCCACATTTGCGGCTTTCCTGCGCCCCGGCCCCGACCCGCCCTCGCGATGGCAATTTTCACTGCACGATGAAATCGCGCTCATCTGGAGCAAATCTCGTGAATTCGATCAGGACGTACAGAAAACTGATCGAACAACGTGCAGGTACTAACGTCCTGTACTAAAATGAAACTTCACAGACACGATGTGTTGTATTTACTTAGAGATTTATGTATTAGAAAGTATGAATTAGATAGTTGTCAAAAGTGCACATCCATGTTTTTTTCGAAAGCAACATTCGTGATAGAAAAAATACCAAATCAGACTAAGTTATCAAGAAACGTTACGAAGGCAGAGATATAATTGTATCATGAATGGAATATAATGAATACCTGACATTGAAAAAGAATTAGAGTAAAAAACATTATTCGAGTACATTCCATGAAAATTTACAAAAATCCCTTAGTATCCCTTGGTAATGTTACCGTATTCTTAGAGCCGTAAGTAACGTCCCAAAGATACCTGTCATTAGAACAATTGAGAATTCCAGCCGTCAAACACAAGGCATCTCTAATGGTCATATCACAACTCCACATTCCGGAATTTCCTGCCCTCTAAAAGCGGCGCAGGCAACACATAACGGGTGACGGAAACAGGAAGCGGCCGGCAGCGCGCGGGAAGGATGTGCGCACGTGGGCGGCACGCGCTGCTTTCCTCGGCGGCCGCACTTCCGCCTAGAGCGCGTCCCCCGCCGCACACGCACGCCCCTTGCAGAAATTTCTACATTGTTCCGCTGTTCCCCGCGTCTGCACACCGACGGCGACTTCGCCCCCGCCCCGCCCAACAACCCCATAAATCGTTCCTCTACGACTCTCTTGCGACAGCCGCCCCGCCCCCCCCCCGCCCATTGTATGCAAACAGCGGCCGCTCCAGCGAAAAAATCCATCCGAAAATCAAGGAACATTACCACCGCATCGGGAGAAAACGGCTGACGGGCCGGGATTCAATACCTGTCAGGAAGCAATCCGTGGCTAAATAAAAATCTTGCATCTCCCGCGATCTCTCTAATACTAGTTTCAACAGGCTCCGTTTGAGTTTCTCGCTCATCCAGGCGTTGAAGTCACCATAGCGCCTTCGTATTGTTCTCATGCAATTTTGCGGAAGGTCTTCAGTTGTCGATTTCCGGGCGGAATGAAACACTGGTATGAACGGATTTTCGTTTACTTACGGATACTTTTTTTGTTGTCGTTGTTGAAAGGCAAATTACTTCCTTTGTACAATGTTCCGGAACTGACGACGTTCTTTGTTCAGGAAGGCGGAGGTTCAGTTATTACGAGATTTCTAATCGCTGGTGGATCTAATGATTCCTACAAGATCTTTTAAATATCATTCCTCAAATTTCAAAGTTGAACTACCATAAAATATTTAGCAATGCTACGTAACAATTTTTGTTGTGATTGCGTTTTAACAAAATTAATATTTTAAATTCAATATTCAACTCAATACTTATCTTAATCGTGCCACGTAATTTTCAGAAAAGGAACATACATTTCAAATGCTATGTCAGTTTTCTGGGGAGGATTCCAAAGTTTTTATAGAAAAATTACCTTAGAGTGCTTTGATAATTGGATCTGTCCGAAAAATATTCCAAATTAGATGTCAAAACAAACGTTCCTTTACTGCATTATTTTGAATAAATCAATTCTATATCTTTTATTTCCTATTTGGCCATTACAAAAAAAGGATTTTAAAGAGCGTGGTAATTTTAAAGCAATTCAAGATTCGAAAAATAAAGTTTAATAACTAGCATCAATAATGTATACTTCGAATTAGACGTTAATTCTCTTCCCATTAATTTAATTGAGAGATTTTCTTTTGTTGTTTTTCCAGATTACACGGTTTCATTCTGTGTTCCCATCATCATTCTTGAACAGGGGCACTCTGTGATATTCTAATCTTAATTATTTACTTCTAATTCATTTTATTCCTTCTTTACTTATGTTGCTCTCATTTGTTTTTCTTTCTACACTCTCTCATTAATATGCCAATAGCTATTATCGCATAAATTATTCCAAGAGTACAAAAAACTCCCTTTTTTCTTCTTTCTTCCCTTCCCTTCTTTTCCCTTCCTCTTCCCTTCTTCATCTATCTTGGATATTATTGTTCATATACGACAAGATCGGTACACAAACACAATTACTATAATCCGTATCACAAAATATTCCAAGAAGCATGCATTATTTGAAGAAGTCAGACGTAAAAAATTGTAACACTCAGATTTGTTTATGATGTTCTAAACTGCTTGGCTCGTCCACATGTGTTGTTAATCAGTGCGCCCCTAATATAGTTTCATTTATCGATCATAGTTGGCCCCTGCTTCTTCTCATTTTTATATAACCCACTTAAAGATCTTAAATCCACTTGACATCCCTTATCAGAAAAGCATTTCCTTGTGCGTTATCAGTTTTACATCGAACCCGTAATTTGTCGACACCTGACACCGGGCGGCGCGGAGGCAGGTGCGAACGGAAGCCAACCGGCGCATGGTGGTCGGGCCACCCAGCGCCGCCTGCGGTCACCGCCGCGCCGTGACGTCACGTGGTCCGGCCGGGGAGATCGAGCTGATAGCGGTTGGGTCATTCATGCGGTCCAGCGCGCTTACTCATCGGCCAAACGCTCGGGAGAAATCTCGATCGTCCGAGTCGACAGCTCCGCTCCGCTCCGCTCCGCTCCACCAACGCCATTACGCCCGCTCGCGAGAATAAATTACGCGTGCTTAATGGGTGGTTGTCCTCGCGTTGCGTACGTTTTATTCTTTTTTTCAGTAGCCATCGTAGATTAAGGCTGACGGGGTGGAATAATTGAATATCGGTAATACATACGTGTTTCTGTTCGTGACTAGGTATGTAACGTAGGTTTCACCTCGGTTACGCAATAAGTGGAGTCCACATAACATTGGCTTACGATACGCCCATCACAAATATGCAAACTAGATGTTTAAATGGGTCCCCAAGAATTTCAGTTATGAAAAAAGCGACCACGCTGTAGGAAATATTTTATTCCAGACGGGTTCCGTAGACAAGTTAATTTTAGTTTGGTTTTTTTGTTTTTAAGAAATGAGAGTATCTCTGAAGCTTTATTATGTGAATATGGACTTGCAGAGCCTAAAAAATTTCGTGGCCATCCACGATTCTGGACTTGTCTCCAATAAGCTATATTATTTACATATGGCATATTTCAAGACTACTGATGAATAAATAAAACTGACTACAAAGATAATTAAATTTTGATCATAAAAATCAATTGCATAACTTGCATCATTAATCACAGAGAAATCAGTCTTATTCGATGGCTAAACCATTTAATATGTTGTCACATGGGTTTCAGAACCTCTTCTCCAAGTGTCGAATAACAATCTCTCAATTTTGTTTAAAAAAAGAGAAAATCAGGAAATGAACATATTTAGGAAAATAAAATGTTATATTACGTAAGGCTACGAGGTCCCTCTCAAAATTTTCAAGCTGTCGGCGCTGCCCCCTGCCCCACAGTCGCCCGCTTAGGCCTATGTATGCGAATAACAACAACAACAACAACAACAACAACAATAATAATAATAATAATACTGATCCTAGGTAAAAGAGGAGGCCCACCTCTTTGTGGTCGCTCAAGACTATGCTGATTGCCTTCCACTCTATCGCTTTTCTTCTAATACGAAGGAAGGTGTCATGTCTACAAAGAAGTGAATTACGCTGATGATGAGTAATTATAAAGTGGATGATCTTAAAAAGGGAAACGTTGCTGGTTTGGAAAGTCAACAAAGCTAAAATATGTCTTAAACACTCATGACTTAAACACCATAGGCTGTACTGACTCACTTGCTGAGTGCTATTCAAGTTTTGACCAGACAATAAAACAGTCATTCCGCAAAAGAAAACACGCCAGCAAAACAATTACACAAATCACTAACGCAGTTAGAAAAAAATTATGGTCGTTCAGTTCAGCTTTTACAAGCGCTAGCTCTCATTGGGCTACCCGTATGTTTTCACTCAAAATTGTCTTCACTCCGCATACGCAGTGCCTCTCCCTTCTCGCGTATTTCATTCGCACTTTAAAGGTCGACGAAGTGTGAAGATACGGTAGTGCTCAAAGAAACCACATCCCCTAAAGGAAATGGTCATTCTGAAAATTGTAGAAGTTGATAATCATATATTTTATGTGGTTTATTTGATGTTTCTGATTCCATTACCTCCATAACTCACTTGATTTTCGCAAATTAAGTAGCGTATTTTCTGGATTATATTGCGTATTACATCTATGAGCGAGGTGATGAGATTTTTTTTTTTGAAGACAAAGGTATCTCTTGAGAAGTCCACCGCCGTTTCCCCATGGCAGTTCAACGGCCGACCGCGTGGAAGTGCAAGGCAAGGGCGAGTGCGAGGAAAGGAGAGTGCTGCCTGCGCGGCGCGGGGGCGGCTGCAAGGCGACGCTCTCGACAGGGCCCCCTCTATTTCGTACAGGGAATGCAGACCTTGGAAACAAAATCCTATCTAGCGATGTTGATGTTCAATTTTCATTACCTTTTAGTCATAGAGGTTTGGTAAGTCTGTAAAAGGATCATTGTTTTTTATTAATAATCTCAGCTGTCTTCAAAACAGATCCACGTATGACAGTTCTACTCCGACAGCAAGAGTTCAAAAAGAACAAACTAAAAACATTGGTATATATAAAAAATAGTTTTATAATATTGAATACTAAGTATTTTTAATAATAAAAGTGAAAAAGGAAATGAGAAATCATTGAAATTCTGAAAAACGGTGTATGAAAAATACATGATTCCCCAGCATTGTGCTGACAACTTCGGTTTTTCTGTAGTATATATTATTACATTTGAAAATCATTAACTAAATACATCTAACTTCCACTGTATTACTGAAACGTACTTGAATAAGACTTTTGAATTCTGATCAATAACAACATCCTTTAATAATGTACGTAATTGCATGTACAATTTATAAATAAAAATAATAACTTTTTGAAATGTTGAGTATTAAAATATTTCGTGGAGAATTTATCCTCTCGCATAATATTTATTATCAAAAAATTACAGATTTGGGGAAAAATTTTCCCAAAATGTTCCGTATTTCATCTTTTCCGCAGCCTTGGATCCGACATTTTTTTCAATTTTTCACTTTATTTATAATCCACGACCCCAAAATGTTTAAATAATCAAATTTGAAAAGAAATTCGTGTTTCATTCACATTTCAATTTGTTTCACCCATATTGGAATTGTTCTTTAAGTGTTTGACTTCATATTTATAATCATAAACCACCAGAAACCTGTTTTACGTGAGATATTTTCAGTTAAATAACTCTTTTTAACCTTTTGGCCGTTTTTTGGGTACTGCCATCACTGCGCACCGGCCGGCGTTCTCGCTCCCTTTCACCCTGCGAAAGCAGACGCTCCCCACTCGCGAGCTCTCAGCCTCTGAGAGGTTAACCCACCAAGCGATTTTCCATAGTCACCGCCGACGCTCTGCAACGGTGACTGTCAAGGTTGCCTACTAGTAGCAGATGTATGTCTCCCGGCATGCACGCCGCCTCAAACTCATCAGTGCAGCTAGAAGCCTATCGGAACGCGCTCTCAGTTTGCCCGTAGCGACAGCGCTGTCGAAATCTATAGGAGGGTGTTCGTCACAGGATATGAATTAAATTAACCCCCCGAAAACGAGAATGCAATACTAAAATTTTAATAAATGTAGGCTACTAATTAGAGTCTGACTTTAAAATGTTAGCAAAGGTAATAACGACAAGCTTACTTCAATTGATTTTTCTAACTCTCATCTAATAGAAGCTCACCTATAAGTTCCAGAAGCGCTTTCGCTAATGTTTTCCTGTGGGATGGTACCTCTCCATGTAGTCAGCTGCCTTAAGCGGAGATTTCCTAATGTCATCAAATCTCCCTGGTGGCAACTACCTCAACTTCGCTGCTCTGCATCTTAACACAAACTCTAAATGTGTCCAATGCAAATAAATGCTTCTTCCTTAAATATTCTTTCTCTAATTGATACTTAAAGTAATACCAGCCTTGTATGCACAGTCCAACACAACTAGTGCTTTAGAAACCAAAATAACACATATATTTCAAAAGTTTTAGAAATACCTCATAAACAGCACGGCAAACATGAAACCTTCACACTTCAAGCTAAATCGTTCTCGTTGGCACTTAAGTCTTCCTAAAAACCAATTGATCTATTTCTTATAACATACACAACATTTCTTATAACATTACACGACACGTGGTTCCTTGTTTCAATAACGCTCTTAATTTTTCTTTGATCTAAAGCTATGTAGTTAACTCTTTCATTGCATTTTCTTTTCCAATTTTGGTTTTTATTAGAGTTACATTCGTCTTTACTAAAATGCTTTGAGTTCTTCCCTTTCTTTAACTCAAAGTTCTTTTGTGATCAACTACCGTTTATAAGAAATATATCCTCCTCTACTTCTCTTTTTAACATTACAAATTAATATGATCAGTCTCATACCACCCTTACTCGCAATTCTTCGGGGATTTTTGTAAGTGAATTTTGACTATAGGGTGAATTGGGCGCAACCCATTGCCTGTCCATAACGTTACGAATAGGCAGAAGGAAGAATCGCGGGTGGGCCGTAACATGTAGTTCTATGTATTGCTCTGGCATCCGCCTGGAGTTGTTTGTAAAAATCTACGCAAATGACAGATCAGAGCAATCGACCTCAGAATTCGCAAGCAGGCATTGGCATTCTGTGTCCCACTTATTTAGCTGGTGTCAAAAATTCGCCACCCACGAGCCCCAAACCTCTGGCCTTCCAGTCTACTTCGTGGGTTACCGTTTCCTTGGCGAAGTTTTGTATTTTATGCAAATGCTCGTGGACAACACTCTGTGGGACATACGTTCTGATTATACGAGTATTTCATAATGGAAACTGAGCATACCTATAATTTCGATAGCCATCTGATCAGTAGATTTATAGTTCGACCGATGCGGACAGAAGACAAGTGAAGGAGAAAGTACGCAGTACGTCTAAATACGGAGGGAAAGTCTGCGTAATGGGGCTGACTGATGAACAATCGAACAAAAACTGTTGGAAAGATTTCCGACCATTCGTAACAAATTGCTTAAGTTCAATATCAGAAACTTAGTCTACTAGTTACAAGCTTCGGAATTTCAATTTTCTCTGAGAAGAATGTTGTACATACATTCCTAATACGAACATAATTTGAGTAAAATAGAAATTGATGTATGGTCATTTAAACAAACTTTTGTCTTTTGAAGTTATTGACGTCTTCTGAACACAACTTCTGTCAATGAATAGGTTTTATGGAAATTTCTAAGTCGCGAAGCAAACATACTGAATAAAATTATATCGTAAAATTATTAATCACAATCTATAAACATTAGTTATTAGAAATAATATAAAGAAAAATGGAAACTGGATATGGTAATTAATGAGAGATAAATTTATTTGAACGTACAGATCTTGTATCTGGGCGTTTTGATGGTGATCGTAAATGGTAGATTATTGCAGCTAATTTGAATCTTTCAGAGCCTTCATATGAATGTTAAAACATTTCTACTGAATCATACGACATAATTAATTAGTATAATTACAAAAATTAATAACGTGCGTGTTCGAAGTGTTATCCCATCTAGAAACTCCTCTGAACGAAAAGAGAAATGAAAAAAACATCAAGCTACAACAAACACCACGATTAACGATTGTAAAAACAATGTCAGTAGAAAAGTCGTTAATCATTTTCATCTCGCATTTGTGACCGCGATGCATAAACATGGTTTACGGTACACTGGGTTTTGCTTTGATAGGCAGAAGCTGTGAATTTCTGCCCTTCGTCAATTTAGTTAGTAATCGTTGCATATTCTCAGAATAGTCAGCCGGAGATTTGTTAATTTCGTTCACAATATGTGCTATTCATGATCTATATGAAAACATTTACCCATTTTGCTTCACTTGAAGTAAGAACTTTGCCACATTACTCCAAAACCATGTAGAAACAACAAACAATGGTGAAGTAGAATAGAAAATTCAACCCAATAAAAATAACGAGGGGGAACTATTCATCTTTGATAACCCTGGTTTGAAGTGACAGTTCATTCTCGGTCACTATGCACAAAGGTGTGAAATACAATATATTCGTTTCTACAATCAATATTTTTTATTATCGCTCAACGTATGACAAGGTTTTTTTGAATATTGTTCAACTATTGTCAACTAAAAGTTATTATTATTATTATTATTATTATTATTATTATTATTATTATTATTATCCTTAACAATGCCAATTCTTTGCTCGAAAGCACCCACATTGTCACTATTAAAACTTTTAATGCTTACGAACCGACGATAATTTCTCAAAACACGTGCAGTAAAAAAAGTGCATTCTTCTTCTTTAATCTACCCTTAACCTAACCTTATTATACACCTTGTAAACATTCGGTCTCTTATATATAGGAAATATATAAACTACGAAAAAAGAATAGAAAATATAGTGCAGAGGTACAGTGAGTACACAAAAAATTAAAACGTTAAAAGACTATCTCTAAGGCATGTCATATAATTTAAAACTTAATTTACGAACAGAAGTTCATCAGGAAGAACTTGATTGAAGGACATTTTTGTACTGTGGACCTTTTCGCAAAAAACCTTATGGGCATATAATAAATCGGACATTGCTATCTCTGGACATTTATTTAAATGGACATTTGTACTTGTGAAACTTTGTTAAATGAACCTTTAGCGTTAATCTATTGTTCAGTCCCTTAAACACATTTTACGGATTTGGTTGACCTCATTTTGGGCATATGAACCACTGCAAAATGTATATAAAAACTACTGACATACTCATTCCATTCCAACAGTTTTGAATTACGTGTAATTAAATTTTACATCAAGATTTCAATAACAAGCAATATCAACTTTATGTATCATATCTTATGATTATCGTAATTAATTAACTGTTTTTTAAATGAAATAAGATATGACTAAAGATATTAATAATATCAATATTAATATAAATAACAGATTAATTACTATTAGTGTTGTAGTAAAAACCTTGCCGAAATTTATTCGTATCAAGTATCAATTATTACAGAGCAAAACACACTTTTTATTTACTGTGATATTTCCGCCAGGGCTTCAGTGATTTCTATCCCTGTCGCTCCGTGGTCGAATGACTAAGAGATGATTACGTCAGGCATCATCTAATTTTATGGGGATTTAATTTTATGTAGATGTAACAATGCCAAAAGCGTAACCTCGCACTTCGAGGAATTTCCAACCTTTTAAAAATCCACCACCCGCAGCCAGGCGTTGGATTTAGAAAGCCAATGATCTGACCACTAACTCATTTCGCTCATTAAGATGACATTAATTACGGATATTTACCCTGTTCAAGTGACCGAATGAATCTTTATTTTCCGAGCTCGTCAACTGCTTTGAACATTAAACTCATGAGTGTATGTCGGGGTACTATTATAGAGCAAGTTATAGTCGGGAGGTGGGGGAAAGACAACCGGTGCCAACCTACACGGCTTGAGGAGTTTTCCCTTCCCATGTATCTCCACAGCGTAGCACCGGCCCAGCCGGTACAAAACCTAACCTCTCGCCTGATCTCCCAACTTGTGCGACAGTGTGTGTGTGTAAGGAGAGAGTAAGGAACAAGACTG
This sequence comes from Gryllus bimaculatus, assembly GCA_017312745.1. Classification (NCBI taxonomy): domain Eukaryota; kingdom Metazoa; phylum Arthropoda; class Insecta; order Orthoptera; family Gryllidae; genus Gryllus; species Gryllus bimaculatus. The sequence goes on along the minus strand of BOPP01000006.1, from coordinate 14,881,427 downwards.
AGGAAAGGAAGTTATCCGAGTTCCGTTTACTTCGGCAGTGCCCCGGCATTCGCCAGGTGTTGATCGGAGAAACCCCGGAAAGCTACATATCCGAGCAGCCGGCCGCTAGAATCCTCCTCCAGTTGCTCTGTTCGAGTGAAGTCGCGAGAAGTTGCCAACTTACGTAATATGGCGGCGGCGGCACCGCCAGGTGGGATGGCACCCGGCGCGGCAGTTGAGCGCGAGGAAAGGTGATCGCGTCACGGCGAGGCGGCTGCGGCGGTGACCTCGGCGCCGGCGGCGGCTGCACGGCCTTGTGCGGTCACTGCCATGGCCTCTGCAGCGCCGACGGGCAGGCGCCGCGCAGCGCCGCGCCGACCCGGCTGACCTCGCGCGGTAGCAGCAGCAGCAGCCGACGCACAGTGGGACGAACCGCTTCCACCCACGCGCGAAGAATCGCGTCGCGTTGCTTCGTGGGTCTCATTGATCTGTACGTCGCATTGATCTGTACGTCGCATTGATCTGTACGTCGCATTGATTTCGCCATCTACAGGGTTGTAACATGTACTACACTTACGCGACTCATGAGCAGCTGAATTAATGAAACACTAAATATTCACTCATTTTTTCATGTCCTCCTCCTCCTCCACATTCTGCGTCTTCTCTTCCTCGTTCTCTTCAACATCCTTTCATTCAATATTAAAGGCCACTTTTATGATATTTAATGAGGTACTTATACATTACATTGCCTTAGTACTTTAACCCTTAAACGCGCACGATCATATCCTGGAATACAAATGAGTGCCTGTCGCGTTGCGGTTATTCTGGACATATATTGTTGCGATTTTTAACTATACGGCTTCTTCTGACATTGTTTATTGCATACGTGTGATAAGGAGTTGAGGTGAAGGATGAGAGTGAGACGAAAAATTGAAACAAATGGTCCAGTGAGAACAAAGTTAACTAGTGATATTGAATTTATTGCAATAAAAGTATATATTTGTGCAAATTTACTCCTTTGAGTGTTTTCAGCTCACTTATTTTTTTCGTTTTTATCTATGAAAAACACATTTTTTTCCGACGTTGATGAGCGTATATCGAAAGAATTTCCAATGGCACAAATCCCTAAAATACATTTCATATTGTGATTTACTTTCGTAATCACCGTAGATAAACTCATCTTCTGAATCATGGGTTTGTTCAATACAACACGATGAATTTTTCTTCTTTTTTTCGTTTTGGAGAAAAATAAGGGAGAGAGGTTCATCTTTGAACCCCCCCTAATACCAAAAATGGTATAGTTTCTAAAAAAAAAGTGTATTGAATTTACGAGTACAAAAGGATTTATTTCATGAGCGTGGAGCGTGGAGTGATCGACGTTTATGCAAGAAAATGGTTATAAGAATTATTAATATAAGTATACGCGCGGGGCACGGCGAGAGTGAGAGAAACACACACACACACACACACACAAACACACACACACACACACACACACACACAAACACACACACACACACACACACACACAACACACACAACACACACACAGGAAGCTCACAGTACAATCAATAGTTACAAGAAGATACAATGGATCGGCTCCACTGTCAAAAACGACCTCTAAATATCTGCAGATGTCATACGCTGTGGAAATCACAGGATTCTGTATTCAATATTTTACCTCTTCAATGTTATGCCTTTTAAGGTAACAAGTTTTCCCTCTTTCATATCACCCTCCTTGCGACCGATTAGGCCCCTTGTGCAACTCACTGTTCCTCACGAATCCTTAGCCGCCGCCGCCGCGTCCGTCTTGAAGTTGCCGAGCCATCCGTGCAAAGATAAACGCCGCCTCTCGAGAATATTTATCCCATTCTGGTTTCCCCTCGCTGTCTCTTCTTGCTTTTTCTTCTCTCAAAAGTTTATACGGCGGTTTACACGCCCATGCGAGCTGCTTTGGCTGTGATTCAGCCATTTCACGTTGGATGAGTCACTCTGAATGAACACGTGAAATATTTAGTGAAAAACAAAAAGTATACGTGTTTCTTGCCATTCCTCCGTATCATATTCACTCCTTTGCCCATGCTATATTGCTAGTGTCAAACGTATGAACATTCTTGTAGGGTTGAGTCTGTACGTAAATGGAGAATGAGACAATAGGATAATTCAGCGATTATGTCACATTTTCATGAATAATCAGGGACATTTCTTTCCATTCGTCTTTTTCTATAAGACGGTAACATATTAAGACAAATTAAATAATAAACTAGTGGCGCTACTACAACACATAGTTTCTCGCATTATTTGTAACTTTACAATTTTCGAAAATTCAACTAGTTCAATGAAAAGCAGACACCATTTTTATACGCGGTCTTTGCGCCATCCATGAAACAAATTCAAAGGAAAAATTTGGAGCCTTTTGTAATTAAAAAAATCTCGGGTTTACAATTCCTTGCAATGCAACCAAAATTACTGAAACGCTACCTCCTAATATATTTAATGATTTTTTTAAAGAACTGATTTCATTACGAAATAAATCGCTAACTTTTATATTGTAGTCATAGGCAAACATCGAAAACCACTAATTTTTGCAACATACGAAGTATGAAAATCGGATATTCGCCATTTTTGTGTAGCGGACTTCGCTATTTTCGAAAAAAAAAATTAAGAAAGGTTTTGAAGCCGTTGTTTTAGAAAATTTTGAAAATGTCATTGGGGCTTCATGTAAATCATCCCCAAATTCAAAATATCATTTCAAACTCAAGGGGCAGTAACTTCAGTCAGGTAGAATAGGAATGTTAATTTTGATGAAAATCCTGTCTATGGTACAGTCTCTAGCATTATTTCTCAAACGGTGGATGGACGGACAGAAGGAAGTAAACCGATTTTTCGGTAAAAAGAACCTACGAAACTAAATTCTGACAACACAACTTGTTGTAGCAAATAATTAGGTACCTATCGGAAACAAAATTATCCCTCTTTTCGGAATAAGGGAACTATAATACGACTTTCCGACGAACAATTCCCGATTTGTTCTGCAGCATTTCAATACTTTATATTACGTAATTAGTATGCAAGAAAGTAACAATAATAATAACGATAATAATAATAATAATAATAATAATAATAATAATAATAATAATAATAATAATAATAAAAATAATAATAATACTGACAACGATACGTTGCTGAAAACGTTATTTTTTTCTACTATGCTTCTAAGATTTGAAAACGATCACCTACATTTCTGCATCTTCCCAATATCATACGATCTGCACGTGGCGTGACATTAAGAAACAAACAAGCAAGCAAGCACAATTCCAACATCGAAGGACAAGAATGCAAGGGCGAACGACATCGATCATAGGCATATTGAAAGTTCTTGGAGTGGAAAAGGAAACCGAGCAGTTGCAGAGGCAGGGTGAGGCGTAAACCGAAGGAAGGTGAAGGTGGCGTTGTACAATGAGGCAGCCGAGTCGTCGTATCAACTGGCCGAGACCACTGGAGCGGGGTAGAGGTACGACTCTGGTACGAAAAATCTAGTAGATGGGACTCGAGGCGGAGAGAGAGGTTACAGCTTGTCGCTTCGTGTTCCGTGATCAAAGGCAATACGTGGCTACGAGTCCGGCGGCGGCAAGGCGGGGAGAGGCGGGGTCTGAGGCAATGGAGGTAGCGAGGCAGGGGTGGAACGGAACGGACAGGACTGGACGGAACGAGGAGGGAGCGCGGACGGGACAAGGAGGGGCTGGGGTTGATACGAGGAAGGGGCGGAAACGGGTCGAGGAGGCGGGAACGAGGCGACGTGGGGCGAGAACGGGACGAGGAGGGGCTGGGTGACGGGACGATAAGGGACAGGACAAGAGAGGAGGAGGGGGGGACATGATGAGGAGGGGTTGGAAGGAGACGAGGAGGGGTTGGAAGGAAACGAGGCGAAGTGGGGCGAGAACGGGACGAGGAGGGGGCG
>BOPP01000006.1:14865090-14877273 GCA_017312745.1 Gryllus bimaculatus | reverse complement strand
AGCGTAACGGGACCGGCGGGCGGGCGCTAAGCTGCGCTCTGCTCGGAGTCCCGGTCTCAAGGCCTCCGCCGTGCGGCGCCCACGCGAACGATCTGCCTCTCGCCCTCGCCTTGCCTTGACCACGCGATAACAGTTTATTCGCAATCCAACTGCTCTTTTCCTGGTTCTCGTCTTCCTGTATCTTCTTTGGGAGACGCCTCACTATACTTCGATTAAAACAATAAGTCCGCTTACACTTTGGCAGGTGTCACGCTGTCATCCAATAGGGAGCTTGAACGTCACGCCTGTGCCCTTCAAGCTCCCGATTGGGCGACAACTGAACAAATATCAAAAGACTTAATGGTTTTCATCCGCATACAAAGTATTTCTATATTTGAAATGGATCACAAAACAATTTCGAAAAATAAGTATTTGCTTACCTATCGATTCACGAAATCACGCTTCATGGGTAACACAAATGCGAAGATTGAATCTGAAGCTGAATTTTGTTGACATTCAAGTCAATGGAATTACATAAATTGGTGTAATCATATAATTTTAAAAAAATCAACTTGTGAACAGGCGAAGAACAGTGGGATCTTTGCCAAAAATGTTCCCTAGCTATGTAAATTGTTTCATAATTCAATACTGTTTTCGACTACCTCTCTTCGAAAAGTCTTGCACTGAACTATGATGGGTGAAAACCTATTATAATACTGCTAAGGTTTTTTTGAACAAACAAAAAATGTATATCAAGTCAATTTAATTTTTCACAGACTTCGAGATTCTTCAAATTTCTAACAATTTGCCCTTCGGAGCGCAGGACCCAGGGCAACCATACCATCAAAAATGTAATACAAAGTCCAAAAAGATCGAATTTTGTATATTACGCCTAAGGAACAACTCTGGGGCGCGCAAAACAGATTTTAATGACGTACAATGCACCGCTTCCCAGTTGGACATACTGGAAATGTGTTTTGCAGCGTAACGCATGTTGAGACATGCATATGCGCCAGCAGATTTCTTCCCAGCACATTTCTGAGGTTTTTTGTCGATAGTGTAACAAATCGAACAAACCTCATTTGCGTACCGTATTACATTTAAAGGAATAAAGTGTAAACAAACAGTGAAAATTAGGCCGCTACTGCTGCAGGCATGTTAGTACGCAATATATATCCAATTATAGTTGGCAAGTCTTTAAAAATATGTGATATGCGCAGGCAAACGGTATCTTCTCTCAGGTCACAGATCTGTATTTCTTTCACCGTTACATGTGCAAGAAAGGGGAATAACATACCTGGGTGAATCCACACAGGAAGATTACCTATTTTAGAGGTATCTAACTTCCATCTCTTTTGAAGGTGATAGAAACGCGTTTAGAATCTTATGCTTTCTATTCTTGATACTGTTTTCCTAGAATGGTATTTTCTCTCTTCAGTCTCAAAGAATGAATATCATTTGATGCTTCATCCTTCTGCCTATTTTTCAGCCCCAAACGAAAAAATTAAACATTCAGAACGAAATAGAAAAGGGGAAAAAGCAATATTTCATAGTTTAACTATTTAATCTCGAAATCGAAAGTTAGGCATTGTTTACAAATAACTTTTTGTCAAGTAGGTTCATATTCGTAATGGAGTATCGTACTTTTACCAATTGAAACCACTCCGTCAGTATTGCAACATTCACCCTTACACACATTAAGCAAGCATTACATAGAAACAATCTCAAACCAACGTTTGTGACACAGAGAAAGCCAATATGATGGTTAACGATACGAGTCAGAGAAGAAAAAGTAGAAAAATAAACAAATGAAGCCTCACAACTTGCGTCGTCGGCTTTACGACTCACTTCCGGACCGGAAGTGGCAACAGTAATGCAGCGGCGCGGCTACCTACTCCTTCCCGTTCCGGATGAGGTGCTACTTCTTGCCATCTCACATGCGTTGATGACTGGCTTACACTCTGGTTTCACAACGGGAATACTGAGTGTGCAACTCATCAATACAGCTCTGCAACTCATCATTAGATTAACCTTCACGTGATTAATATAACGCACGCTTTCATTTCCTTTTGAACCAATTGAAATATTCTAATGAATTTTGATAAAACAATCATTATACTATGTTACGTATTAATAGTTGGCAAAAGTACCGACCCTTTGAGTAAGATGGACAATACTATTCATCATTCAGGTTAACTAGCAAGTTATGGAGTAACCCCAAATGTAGGTCAAAATCTCAAACTATGATGTTATTGTAGGACTAATGCTCAAAAGCCTATCATCGCACTTGTTCAATTTTAAATAGATCACTTAACAAAACACTGTCAGTAAAATCGTAGTCTTACGAAAAAACACGATAGAAATATCATACCTAATGACATTTTAATACACAGTATTAAATATAGTACTCTCTTAGAATTGTTCATCATAATCTAGACCAAAAAATCAGACTGAAAAACTCTCATTACGTAATATAATTCCATTATTATTTAAAATATACAAACATATTCCACAAACAATTTGGAGATACACGACCAAACACTACACCTGTTGACATTCAGTTACAGTAAAATGCATGACGTTTGTGGAAACATTTATTGTTAGGCACTAGTGTGTAGGAATTTCCATTTGAAAAGGTTCCCTAACAGGCAGCGGCATCATCCGCAACAGCAACGAGAACAATCGACGCAGGAAGAAAGCGGAGGCGGAAGGGTGTGGCGCGGAGGTAGGGGCGGCGGTGGCGCCGAGGGCGAAAGCTAATTCTTGACGCAGTCCACGCTGTTACGTTCAAAATCGGCTGTCCAAGAGTGGCGTGATACTCTATCCATACGTAACACATACATTACATACAAACATGCCTACATTACAAACATAGAATCCACACATTACTTTAACGCATTATGTACATATAATACATACACTGATTACGTACACATTTAAGATATATTATATTAAATAATTTCAAAGTGATGTATTTGACGAAAAATAACTTGTTTCCTGATTGCAGATTTGATATTACGAATCAGAGAAAAAATTAAGAAGAAAACTTACAGCAAAATACAGAAGTAAATTTGATTTAAAATAATACATCATTTGTGATTTCATATTTTATACCATTAATGGTATAACGTACATTTTAAATTTGAAACCTATGCATACATTTCTAACAGAAACATTATAAGATGGTTAAATAATAAGATTAGATGTTTTTTTTTTCAATTTTTTTATAAATAAAATATTGAAACAAAGTAAATTAGAAAGTTATGACCATACATAAATTGAATTTAAACAGTATATTGGCATTTAAAAAAATAACCCTCTAAATATTGTCTCAATCCACCTTCGCATTACAAGAGAGTTACAGCATTAATAAAATAAACTTTAACAATACTGCAAGCACAACTACCTATTATAAAACGTGCGTTCGAAAGAGAAAAATGGAGAACACAAACTATTTAAAAGAATTCTCTTTAAAAACACTGTACAGGTTATAATATTTTAACAAGCTTTTCGTCCCACGAGTTGTAACCTTCCTTACTGCAAGATTTTGATCATCATCTAATTGGAATGTGTAACCGACAGTACTGAACCGAACGAAAAGCTAAAACAAAGTGTTTCAAACAAATAAATAGCACAATATTTCGTAAGTGAAATTTCGTACCAAAAAAAACAACAAAAAGATAACCTCGTGTTTACGTTTTAGAAAATACTGTCACGTGCAGAACAATATTTTTAAATACATTTTTGAAATTCGTGACAATTATAGCATCGTACTGGCGTCGAACGGTTGGAGTAATCCTTTTGAAACCTATTCATTCACCAGCTACTTCTCAGAAATAGGTATTACGCTAAACGCAGAAGAATGTCCGTTTTCCAAAATGTTCCTCGGCAATGTCATCATCAATAACAATAACAACAAACGACGTCGCGAGGCGAGGCGCCAGGAAGAAAGCGGGAGGCGGAACGACGCGGCAGGAGGAGGGCGGGAGAGAGGGGAAGGGGGGAGGGAGAGGGCGCCGGTGGCGCCGCGGGCGGCGGCGGCGGCGTGGGGCGCTGCGTGTGGGCGTGCCGGCCGGCCACAGCGCGCATTCCACAGATCACTCTGCGAGCACCCGGCGCGGCGCGGCGCGGCGCGGCCCGGCGTGGCTGAGCGCGGTGCCGCCCAAGGCCAGATTCGAATCAAAGGGAGAAAGTGAAGGAGAAAGCGCCGGCCGCCTCGCCCCGCCTGCCCCCGCCCCACACCATCTGCGCCCGGCTGCTGCCGCCGCTGCAGCAGCGGAGGCGGTGGAGGTGGAAATGGAAAAGAGAAGGAAGTGGCGGTGACAAACGCATAAGCCGATGCAGCATAGAGATCTCTATGCACCATCTGCGCGTGGCGATGGCGCATCTGCGACATCACCAACAAAACATCGATGTTCAAAATTACAATATCGACGTTAATGAAATATTGCCGCCAAACCACCGATGTTTGTAAACATTGTTATTTTTTTAACCTTAACCCTAACTTTAACTCACACTTGGGAGGGGATAATTTTGGTGTGGGCGCGTTTATTAATTTGTAATTGAAATTTAAGTAATGAAATAAAATGAAAAAAATTATCAGGACAATTAAAAAAAGTTCTTGATTTAAGAATTCAAAAAGAATACAACACAATTCAATATAATTAAAGGCATAATTACCCGAATCGAAAATTAAAAAATAATAGAGGTTTCGTGAAAAATTCAGCCTATTTTAATTATTTTTCATCCTTGCTCACTTTGTTTTGAAGAATGTCCAGATTATGGGTATCTCAAAAGATTTATTACAAAAACAAAATAACAGCCCCATAAAAATATCGACCACACAGCATCGATGTTAACAAAACATCGGCTTCAAAAAATTCGATTTAAATTTATCGACGGTTTTTATAAAAACATCGATGCTTTGAAAACATCCATATCGATGTCGCATCTCTAATAGGGTGAGGATGGTTGCGGTTGCATTGGCGGTAGAGCTTGTGGAGGCGGTAGAGCTTGTGGAGGCGGTAGAGCCGGTGGAGACGGCGGCAGCGGTGGTCGGGCCGGTGGCGGGCGTGATGCGGAGGTGGAAGTGGTGAAGGTGGAGGAGACGGTGGAAATAGAAAAGAGATGAAAGTGGAGGAGATAGACTCATAAGGCGATGCGGTGAGGATGGTTGCAGTGGCAGCGGCGGCGTTCGCGGAAGACTTGGTGGCGGCAGCCGCGGCAATTGAGGCGGCGGTGGAGGTGGAGGTGGAGGTGGAGGTGGAGGCGAGTAAACAGGTGGCGCCACCGGTGACGAAATGTCAGAGCCTCAACGCGCGTTCCCTACTTTCATTACGCACCGTTATGTCGAAGGGAAACGCTGGGTTTACGGGCGGCTTTGGGAAAGGAAGTCCACCTTTCGATTGGAGCATCCTCCTGCCATCATGTTGCATACTTCCGGTATTGAGAGGTTGCGGATAATTTCCCTTGCAAGCCGGAAAGCGGCGTTATTAAATTCAGGAGAAGCCACTTCATATGAGTTTGATAGTGATAGGGATGGAGTAGGAATTACAATAATGAGTCAGGGGAAACACGGAAACTTTGAGAAACCTGAGAAACTGCTTCTAGCACACATAAGTTATGTGGCGTAACACAAATGGATGAACGGATTAGAACCAAGTAACCCTGACAATCCTGGCTACGACATGCGCTATTAAAATATGAACATTAATATCTGAGAACCTTTCTTTGGAAGGTTTATTTGTAGGACAACTTATCTTAGATTTTTTCCTACACTAAGCTATAAAGAAACATTAAAAATAATCGAGATGAAAAATCTAACTAGAGTCACCTAAAAATGCATCCCTTCTTCTCAATAAAACAAAAAATGTATTAATTATTAATAGATGAAAATAATTTGTTAACTCATTTGGCACAAAAAATTCATGAATTATGAATAAAAGGAATCACTCAATTTCCATTTATATTTTCTCCCGGATCTTTCGCGTCATTCACATCAACAATTCTGCCTTGACTAGTCATTGTCTTGATCTTGAGAATTGCAATTATTGCATCAAAAATCGTGACACCAGGCTCTTCGATATTAACAAGTAAGAAGAAAAGACTTCTATGATCAAAAAAATCCTTGTCATCCCTTAGAGAGTAGGAATGAGTCAGTAATAAATCAAGCATGACAGGAAAAGCGTCCTTATGGAGTGTACGAAGCGGGCACGGAAATAATTATAATTATCCCTTCCCAAATTTATTTGTTGCTCGACAGTTACTTTGGGACAGTTTAGCGTTGTCTTTCTTATCGATGACAGTCGGGTTTTTTAAAAGCTCCTCCAATGGACAAAAAAAAGGCTGTGATGCCAACAAACCTTTAGTAAAGTTGACAGTAGTCTTCATACTCAACAACATATGATTTTTAGAATTGAGCAACTTTTCGATGTTCGGATTTGCTTATTGTCAAGATATCGTAGAGCAATATTTGTGCTATGGAAAGTTTCTTCATGTAACTAGCTGTTGCTGGAACTTTCTGTATTCCCCCTGAGAATGTATCCAACATTGATACTTGCCAATATTTTGTATCATTTATTATGGAATGGTAAATTTCGAACAGTAATCTCTGGATTTTCACGACAGACCCGCATACAACAAAGATAAGCTATGTGTGTGAAATGTCCTACTTGGCATCTGAGACGAAATCCATTCATCTTAACATCGTTTCAATGCCCTTGTACCAGTGATGACCACCGCATTGGGGCGATAGTCAAATATTCTGTGGAGCTAGTTAGCCACACAGGGTAAGGAAATGCGAACCAGATTTCAACATGTTTGATTTTTGTTTAGAGGCCAGATGTCCGATTACTTCCCATAAGTGAACCCATCCCGCTACTTTAAGTAGGAAACTTTTCAAAATTTACGTTCACTTGCACATAATTCAAAATTACTGATTCATTTAATAGAGAAAACATTTTAAAAGATTAATTTCTTTATGTCAGCAGCTTGTTAGAAACACGAGGTCAAGGATATATATCACTTTTTATAAGAACATATTGGTCCTCATGACATCCAAAAGATTTTGTTGATTTAATGTATGAGTATTCCTTTTTTCTCAACAACCTAATAGTATTACTCAAATCGATATGGGGGCCAAACATTTTATTTACGATTACGCAACAAATACTTCAGGTTATTCAAAGGAGGCGTTACACCTTCCAGAACCGTCCGTGATTCTATTCCATGATTGAGCGAATATATTGCGTAGATTGTGGAACATGCGTATGACAGTGGTCCCGTATAAACATTCTTACCCAAGGTGGGATACTAAGCAACCCTTCTAAAACAGGTAGTTCTGGCGATCACGCCAAAGCGACCACTTAAATTCAGGTTCTCTCTCTTTGTCTCATTTTCCTCTTTTAATTTAAGAAAATACTTCTTCCGGTAGCGCGCGACAAATTCCAACAGCCAAGCTGCCGGATTTCATTAACAGTAGCTCAACACATAGTTTTTTCAACGAAACCTTTTTCGCAAATAAATTTTTCAAGAGGAACCCTGCTACTTAACCATTCTTCAGAAACAAAGACAGGTAGAAAGAGACAACGAATGAAAAAGAAAGACAGAGAAAGAGAATAAACGGAAGACCAAAGAAGAGAGAAAGAAAGAACGAAAGGAAGAAAGACGAAATACAAAGAAAGAAAGAAAGAAAGGGAAAGACAAAGAAAGAAAGAAAGGGAAAGACAAAGAAAGAAAGAAAGGGAAAGACAAAGAAAGAAAGGGAAAGACAAAGAAAGAAAGGGAAAGACAAAGAAAGAAAGGGAAAGAGAAAGAAAGAAAGAAAGGGAAAGACAAAGAAAGAAAGGGAAAGACAAAGAAGGAAGAGAAAGAGAGGGAAAGAAAGACAAAGAAGAAAGAGAAAGAAAGAAAGAGGAGAAGAAGAAAGACAAAGAAGAAAGAGAAAGAAAGAATGAGAAGAAAGGGAAAGAAAGAATGAGAAGAAGAAAGGGAAAGAGAGAAAGAGAAGAAGAAAGACAAATAAAAGAAAGAGAAGAAGAAAGACAAAGACAGAAAGAAAGAGAAGAAGAAACGCAAAGAAAGAAAGAGAAGAAGAAAGACAAAGAAAGAAAGGGAAAGAAAGCATCTCAAGGCCGATCACTGCCCAAGCCACAGCTTCTGATCCGCGCCCGCAGCCTCCGTAGCGGCGCCACTTACCGGAAGTCAAGAGGCGAGGCGCTGGGTGCAGAGGCAACCGCCTCCGGCAGCGAGGTGCTCGCCCCGCCCTGCCCCTCCTTCCCCCCTCGCCCAAACCACTGCGCCGCCGCTCGCCCGGTAGCCGGCCGGCTTTCTAAAGCAACACGCTCGCTACATCGTAATTACAGGGCGGCCGGCAGCCAGGCGCGGCGCGGTGCGATAAATTTGTATCATACGCGCGGGCGGGCGGGGGGCGGGCGCGGGGCGGGGCGGGGCGGGCGGGGCGGGGCGGGCGGGGCGGGGCGGGGGCGTTACGCGAGGAAAACGTGACGGGCCCGTGTGTTCGATTTCTGGATCGGGCACTGGGGGTAGGGGTGGAGGGAGCGAGGGGGAGATGATTGGGAATGGAACGAGGAAGAAGGAACTCACGCAACTGATGATCGGTTGGGTTTCGTCAGAAATCTCGATGGTAAAATGTTGAGCGTGTACTGAGCGAATCGCAGAGTACAGATGTTTCATTAAAAGTAAAGGTTTCTTCTCACGTGAAATAAGACCAATTTTCAAATTATAGAACTGGTGTAGTTGTCTGTAAAACTATTCGTGTTTATGACTTCAAATACAACTACTATTTACAGCTTTTCTTTCCAAGTGCCTTTTTACAACCGTAATGTTCTCTACTTGGTCTAATGTTAGGATTTGTTCTAGTGTTAAAATACATGTTTGTACATTTCTGCACCACCGAAACCCTTACCCCCTACGATCTCTGACGAAGGGCCGGATGGATGTTTGTGCGGAAATGGATGTTGACTGTTGTGTCCTTTGTGACATGCGACACGTGACACTTGGACCGCTGTGAAATGCTGACCACTCTCATCGTTCCAATTTTAACCAATCTTTCCTATCTGCTTCGAGGGATGACTATGTCATTTGCGAACCAATGCTCAAGAAAGAAGAGGACAAATATCAAAGCCCGAGGCGAACAATACTTAGATACCACACGTCAAAAGGCATACTGTGTAAGTGACATATTGCCTAGGGAACACAGTGCGTAGTCCTCAAACAGGTCGGAGCGTGTGCTGGTTTCTCTTTGGTTCGGGAGTTCACGGGTGCGAACCCCTTCGTGGACATTGCCCATTGCCCTTCCTGTTGGGTCGCAAAGGTCACATGATTACATCATATCAGAGGAGCATCTAGCGTCATTGATACGGTTTCTGAAAGAGTCATTCACTTGGAAAAATACTCTGAAGAAAAAATGTAATCCATCGTATGTGAAATGCACATATTTTCTCTCGATATTGTGTTAACTCATCACTACGACACCACTAGTACCCAGTAGAAACTACTGATTTATTTCAAAGAACAATATCAATCATTTATTTGAAACACTTCAATTAATAAGAGTTACTGGAAGTTTATAAGTATTCCCAAGAGTGCTTCCAAAATTCTCAAGATAAATTCAGCACGTCTGAAAGGATGGGTGAATTTATCGAATAATTTCCAAATTCACGAGAGGGAATTTAATAAACATAACGCAATATAATTCGCTATTAAACAATTAACAGTTATTCAGATACCACTTCAAACGTAAATGTAAATACTGTTTAAGACAAAAGCCAAACAAGAAACAACGTAATCAAAAATTGTGAAAAAATTACCTCCTAGAAGGTAATAATCAATAACTGATAATTTCATTTAGGTAAGTGGACTATGAATCGCTGCTATGGTCTCAATTTATGCACGCTATTGATTGAAACTTAATCGAAAAAAATATATAAAATAAATTATCTACATTCCCATTATCAGGAAATTATTTCCGACTTCGTTTCCACTTCCTTTTTTTATTAGCAAGAAACGGAGCAAACAAACACGACTCATACACGCATTACCCTCCTTGGTTCCGCGGACGCACAAAAACTCGCTCCAGGCGGAGTTCCTGGGCGGGCCCTAATTCACGGAAAGCCACGTCCTGAGCTACTCGACTCGGTCGATCAAACGGGAAGCGATACACGGAGAACTGTACCTCCCGAAAAAACACCTGCGCACCAAAAAAGCGAACCTCACCTCACCTCACCTCACCTCACCTCACCTCACCTCACCTCATCTCACCTCCCCTTCCATCCCCTCCCTACCCCCCCCTCCCCTCCCGGATATCACGGCACGTGCGCGGGCGCGAGCGCGCTTTTCACCGCCCTGCGGGAGTATCCGGTCCCGGCGATTGCGCCGGCAGCGGCAGAACCCCCTTCCCGGGTCGGCTGAGCCATCGGCCTCGCCCGGGGTTTCTCTGCCCCTGGCGCCGCCGCCGCCGCCGCCGCGGAGCACATCGCGAGCAACAGAGGGCGATTTCGTTAATCCTTGGCCTCGTGTACGTCCAAAAGATAGAACACTAAGGTCTCGCTAAACCAGCCTCTCCGGCTTAGGCTAGATATGCCCCAAGGAGGGCTTATAATTATGAACTAGAAGTCTGGTGCCAAATTGAAAAATTCAAATGCATAATTATGTAAAGATCCCGTCTTCACTGTTAATTAATGTTTTGTAATTGAATTATAATGGACTGTATGCTTGTAATTTATATATATAAAGATATAATTTTGAGGCAAAGTAGTGCTGTTTCAATGAATTTCCAAAAATCGCAAGAACCTTTACTCTCGGCGACGACGCAAAAACATATTCAGGGGCGATAAAGCAGTCTTCACACAATGGCCAAACTGCAGCCTAAAGCTTCGATTTTCCCAATTCAGTATTACACTGCTCGACGCATTCATTATGAAATACATTTTGTAGCGGTACTTGTAACTCGAAACTTCGGATAGCTATTAAACTTCATATACTGGACTTGGTGCGTGCTTGGGCTCCATTAAGATAAACAACGTTCCAAACCAAAATAGATTAGTGGTAAACAGTTGTAACCACTTTCATTTAGAATGAAGCAACCATTTTCATTGCTAAAATTCTCTACAACAGTAAAGCAGGGATAAACTATTTATAATTGTATTATAGACTTATAATAATTATATTTCTATTTTATAAATGATTTATGTAACACTTAATGTTAGACTTTTGTTGTCTCGCAATTGTATTAACTAAAGAGTCAACGTAGGAAAATTCATCTTGAAAATAGTTCAGTAATGAATTATAAAATGAGCAATGAATTATTAAGTAATTCATGAGCAATGAACTGAACACACAACTTCAGTACATGTGCACTTAAATGGCATTTAGCTCAATTCCCCCTCTCCGCAGTGTTTCTTAGAATCAGACGCTTAGTTCGTATTTTTCAACCGAATGTATCTGTAAATCACAGAAGTAACAGAGGTAGGAGAGCAAAGAGAATCAATTGCACCATGCTGCATTTTGAGTATCATTGAACGTTGGCAATTAAGAAAATGTTTAAATTATAATAATAATGTAAGGTCTTAAATACTTATTTAAACAATAATTCAAATCGTGTAAGTAAAAATAATAAAACAGAATTCTATAATAAAAGTCTCCTCAATTTTGAAATCTTTGCCCTCTCCAACGTTTCTACGGAGCGCCACTCCCTGAGAGCGAAGTTAAGCGCCGCCGGTGTGTTAACAGTTGCCTGGAGCCAGCATCTCGATTCGCGGGCGGCGATAGTTCGGTGAAAATTATTACATTTTGCCCAAGGAACAAATATTTCATGTACTTCTCACAACTGAATTCTAGTCTTGCATCCTCCAAACTCGGATTCCAAGTTACGCCCACTCTCTCTCTCTCACGTTTAAATTCCCATCGCCTCAAGAATTGTGTAGCATCCGGGTGCGGGGCACGAACTGGGCGAGTGTCCCAACGCGACGGTTGCACCGCGGGGCGTCCAACGCTCAAAGGTCTTCCCGCGATACGCCGCGGCGCCTGGCATTTCGCCCCCGCGAATCGCTCACATCGCACCGCATCACTCGTCCATCGCTCTTCAAGCGGGCGCCGCCGCTCCCCACACCGACCCGACCGGGTCAACGCGACCCGACCCAACGCGACCCGACCCAACGCGACCCGACCCAACGCGACCCGACC
>BOPP01000006.1:14829498-14865065 GCA_017312745.1 Gryllus bimaculatus | reverse complement strand
ATTTTCATGCTTAAAAATACTCTACACCACGTAAAACAGGGATTAAACTATTATAATTTATTAAACTTATAATAATTACTATTTCCTATTTAAATTTTATGTCAACACTTTATAATGTTAGACTTTTGTTGGTCTCGCAATTGTATTAACAAAGAAGCCAACTTCATACGGAAGAGCGGAACACTTCAGGCATCCTTTGAAAAATATATTCCCCTCAATACTGAATAATGATAAAAATATGAGAATAGAATTATTAAGAATAACACACTACAATGAAGCAGATGAACTTAACACACAACTTCACGATCAGTACAGAATTGTTATTTCACTAATCACTCGCATTAGCCTCCAATTCCCCCCTCCTACCGCATGGGTTTCTATCAAGCAAATCCAGTGGGTACGGGCACCACATACGAACTACACCCACGCTCAAGACAACAACGCTCTAGTTCTCATTTTGCAACCCGACATACTGTGACAATCACAAACAACAGAGGTAAGGAGGGACGCCAAAGAATAAATTGACCAAGCGCTATTTACTGACCCAGTTATCATTATACGTGCAAGAAAAAAGTTAAATATAATAATAATGTAATTGTCTTAATACCTATTCAACAATAATTCAATCGTCGTAAAAGGGTAAATAATAATTAAAAACAGATTCCCTATAATTAAAAGTCTCCTCAACCTATTTTGTATGCGTCGACGTTAAGATCCTTCCCACCCAGACCACTTTTACTACTGCAACCCACTTCTCGGACTGGAGCCGAAGTTAAGCACCCCCCGACTAACCATCATTCATTGTGTAGACATTGGTGTTTCTCTCAGTATGTCGTCTTTCTGTTTAACAGTGCCTTAGACCACATCTCGAATTCGCGCCAACGCAAATATTAAGTCAAGTGTGTGTGGTTTTGAAAATTAATTACATTATTGTCCCATAAAGAACAAATATTCATTTTCACTTCTCACAAACGAATCTAGGTCTTGGCACTCCATCCCAAACTTCTGATTCCAATTTACCCCACCTCTCTCTTACGTTTATATTCCCACGCCCAAGAATTGTGTTTGGTTAGCATCCGGTCGGCACAAACGGCGATTCCCAACCGACGGTGCACCCGGGCGAATCCAGACACGGCTCAAAGTTTCCCCCGATACCCCATCCGCGCGCCTCATTTCGCCCCCGCAAATCGCCTTCACATCGCACCGCATCACTACCCATCCTCTTCAACGGCGCACGCCGCGCCCACACCACCCACCGTTCAACCCGACCCACGCGACCCAACGCGACCCGACCAACGCGACCCGACCCAACCGCACCCACCCAACGCAACCCGAACCAACGCACACCCACCCAACCGACCCGACCCAACGCGACCCGACCCAACCCACCCCACCCAACGCGACCCGACCCCAACCGAACCACCCCAACACCAACGCGAACCGACTCAACGCGAACCGACCCAACGCGAACCGACCCAACGCGAACCGACCCAACGCGAACCGACCCAACGCGACCCGACTCGGATCGTTAGGGTATTGCTTCGGCCGATATTGATCGGAGAAACAACGGAAAACTACCGATTAGAGGAGCCGGCCGTTAGATTTCTCCCCCAGACAGCGGCTGAACTCGAGCTAGCTAGTGTCGAAAATTGACTATTCGAAGAAAAAAACTATTCATTTATCCTGACCATTCTTTGCGATTTCTGTATACCCTCGGAATTCCGTCACATTTTCCCTCCTCGGTCGGGCTATTCCGAATCGTGGTGGTTTGTTACGGTTTGTGGGCGAACCGGAGACCGAGGCTTTCGCCGATTCTCGTTGTTTCCCTTCAGCGGCGCGGCGGGAGATTTCGGCGTGGCGATACACGGTTTCTGACAGAACGCGCAGCTATTTTTATAGCCTGAAATGTTTTCATGGCTCTGCGAGTCGTAAAGAAATCGCTTACTTTCTAGGTAACGCTGCAACCCACCGTCGGCGGTGGCGGCTTGGGATTTCGCTCACCTCTGACCCTTCGAGGCAGGTGCAAGCCATGCTGGCTTCCATCGACGTCTTTCGAGAAAATAAATCCGCCTTTCCCCTCCCGTTCGCGCCTGCGCAGATTAGCGCTCGGGTGCGGCTTCGTTTCGACATCCTTTTCCCTTACACACGGATCTGTTTATTTCGCAATGCAAATAGAATGCCAAATATATAATGCTAAATATATAAGGCTAAATATATAAGGCTAAATATATAAGGCTAAATATATAAAGCTAAATATATACGGCTTCGTTAACAAGACAGTAACAATTTTAGCCACAACTGCCACATCAAGCTTCCCTATATTCCGAAATGTCGTGTCAATATTATCTCAATTTTGGTGAAAATATGGATTGTCTTTTTATTTCGTGTATATAATTTTCTTCATATTTGAGACGGGCTTGAGATAGCAAAAAGATGATAGACGTCTAACAGAATCGAGGTATCCATATTTACGAACATTGGCAGACTTGCTATGGTTGGCGTGGCTTGTTTGGGCCCCAAGCCCTGTTTATATGATTAAATAGATAAAATTGTTGTTTCTGTTGTGGTATAATGCCTAGAATCTGAAAAAACGTGTCCATAGTTACACCATCGATATTTTTTACTAATATTTATTTATACCTTGCGACTTTGTTGACGTAATGCGTCTCTAAACACCTGTTGGGCATTGAGCGCCTGGAGTAACACTCCGTTACTTTTTTTGCCAAGTCTCGTCACGTCGCAGTCATTTCGTGTATCCCTTCGGCTAGGGGGGTTTAGGGCCGTTAGTAATCGGAGTTCCCACACTGGCACTCGCCTAGGAATCCAGGGTGTCTCGAATTGCTTAACGACAGTGACTTCCCGAAGCGTAGTTAATCAATTCAACTAACGACCCCGACTAAGAGGTATTGAGAATTTTCGAATTTGAAACCACTTGAGCATCCAAATAGCCATTCATTTTTAGTCTTATATTCCCTGCCAGGTTTCCAATCCACTACGTTTTCAGTGACGTTTAGTCCCACTTGCGATGTTCTGTGGTTGAGCAAAAGTGGGGTCTCACACGGGCAGTTGTCCGGAAAATTAACCAGGTTTTTTAGTCCATGCTACCACTGTGTAGCATGGGCAATTGTTTGATCTTTGCAAATCCACCATCCCCGGACAAGTGTGAATCGACGACCTCTGGTTACGGATGCCAATGCGATTGTTCCCAGTTTACTGGGGCTGAGAATTAGTAGATACTGAACACATGAATGTGAACTGGATCAGTTTCTCACATTAAATATATTCTGTCCCAATGGCTGAATCAGATTAGAAAAACTAACAATGAATGATGAAAGAAATATGTATTTATATAATATTAAAAACAAAAACCTATTTTTGACATTTGGGATTGAAATAAGTAACACTACAACGTGAAACGGATCTAAGGAGATAATTGACTAACCGACTCAAATTACTTCACATATTGCTGCATTTCTACACGCCAAGTTTCGTCCTTCCATTCATCTTATCACTTATAATATACGTGAACAATTCATGTGCTACAAGAAATACATGTTTTTATCCTTGACGTTTATCCAAGAGTATAATTGCAATATGATTTAAGAAAATGTATAAAAGGAACATTATTTTAGAAAAAGTGTGAGGCACTTTTTTTCGATAAACAAAATACTTCTCATTTGCGACATACATTTAGATACAACTTGGGTAAATGGCTCCGTTTCTGGACTTCGCCAGCCCTAGCCAACTAAAACAGCAATCATAATTAATTCAATGCAGATTTAACTACGGAAAGCAGAGATAGAGAGTCAAGGATATCAATAACTTGCTCCGCAATTGTTCCTTTGTTCACCCAGCGCAACTCCTTTCTATTCTCAATACCGTGGAGAATTGTAGCACAGTCTGAAGGAACAAGCAGCAAAATGGAAAGTGTTGCATTTTTTTTACAGTTTCTTCGTTTTTTTTTGTTTTTGTAGTTGTTTCAAATATGTTCAAAACATTGCGTTAGTATATACGAATAACATACGTACGTACGTACGTACGAACATTTGTACGATGTGTACAAATATTCTACATGTCTCTTAACCCGTATATTTTCCACCAAATATCTTGTGATTCAAAATACCTCTAACTGAAATTTTATCAGATGCAAACATTAAAACTAACACTTGGTATTTTCACATAAAATAAAATAAAATAGCCCTAAAATTGCTACGTAAGAAAGTGATGTGTTTCATTAAAACCCATTTTCGTGTGTCGTACATTTCTTTTCTTTTCCAACAATCTTTCTTTCCACCTGGACTTACCGGAGTGTCGCTCTGTGTTGCAGGATATTTGGGCTACTGCTGGTGCTGCTACGTGCTGCTGCGGCCGAGCAGGGCACTTGGTTTGCGCCGCTGCACCCACAGAATGTCACAGGTAAGCGCGCCAAGGCGATTCATTGTCGTTTTCTAATCAACGAACAAAATTAACAAATATAGTACCTCGGAGGTGACGGTCTCTACGTATAGGTAGAATCTGTGGCGAGCGAAATGTGCTTCATTCGAAACAGTTCCTGTCACGATTCTTATTATTTATTCCTCTTTTTTATATCCGCTTACTGATAATTATGACATCAAGCATTTCACATTGTCATTTTGCACGCTACAGATGAATGGTAAACTAGTACTTAGCACAATCGGTTAATGTTCTTAACCTGCTGCAAAACATTCCAGTGTTCTCTACCGACATCTGTAAATCTAAGTATTGATACTTCTTATTTCCGCCATACCAAACTTTGACGTATTAATTTCTTAAAAAGATAATACTCACAATATATTTTAAAGATGCCTATTAATAATTAATGTGCTATTACATATTCCCAAGATATTATGGAATGATATTATTATATACAAGACTTCTACGTCCTCAAAATATATATACTGTGTACTCGATACAAAATGTTTTATATTTTTTTCTTAAACCTAAGTCGGTGTAAACTATAACTACTTGTTGTAACAACTTTTAGAAATTAGACAAAGTGGTAGGTATTTTCTAACTGAACAGTAAGCACACACTATATAAAAAAATATAAGGAAAAACAGTTTATGAAATCTCTAATACTATCAATTCTCTAACGAAAACAATTTTTACCGATTGGATTTCATTTAAGAGTAGCTTCACTATGCGTAATTATTAAATTTGGCTTCACTACCCGTACGTTTAGTTGAGGTAAGAGTTAAGTCGGAGGTGTCAGTTGCTATATTTGTTAACAACACTATAAATCAAATCTGCAGGTTGTTTTCCGATGCAAATAGGTTTAGTACTACGTAGGAACGAAAATTTCCGGTTTTCAAATGTTGATAACTTTGCTTTATTGGTACTTTTATTCAATATTCAACTATGTATATACAGTAGAAGGGTAGGAAAGAGGTTCTGGAGCTCTCGAAAATATGCGCAGTTTATCTTCTTCTTATATCACATTCTGTTTTACTGTTGTTCCTTTTTTTTACAAAATAAATCAAATCAAAAGTTTGATTAACGTGAAGTTTACTTTCAGAAACTAACAGCATAATATTTTCTTTTTATGGAAATGGACCGAACTAAATATAATGAAGCGTAAACATTTGGAATCCCTAAATATTATATGTAGCTCACCTTTTACAATTAAGAAACAATCCTCCATTTTACAAAAACAAATTAACGCGGTTGACAATCAAGGTGTTCTCAAACTACTTGCAAACCGAGATAGCAAGAAAAAGGACATTCCATTGATCAATCTGGTATAGCGACATGGAATCTTGAGTCCTTGTTGAGAAAATAAAGGAGTTTATTTAAACTCTCACGAGAATCTCCTGGGCATTAGGCAACCCACCCAGCAAGTGCGCTTGTTAAGTTCTGACAGCTATTGTTCACAATACGCAGTAACCAATTTCTAAGGAATTAAAGAGAGGGCCACTCTTAATATTGTGTAAAGAGAATTTTCCTTTAAATAATTCCTCATAAAATGGTTATTTCTTTCTGAACAATAGCCCTCCGAATCGCAACAAGTATGTATGCTGGGTTGCCTAATCTCCAGGAGTTTATGATTCTACAGACCATAGTTCTACAGTCCATAGTTCTATAGGGCAAGTTCTTCACATCATGAACGCCTCCCAATCTTATTCCTAAATTAGGGAGGGAGATCATACGAGAACAGGTGATCACCCAATCGCTTGGCCCTATGGGTGATTGATTTAACGGGATATGTATTCACGTAATATCAAAACCAAAAACCTTAGCGCTTAGGACACGGATGCGCTTGCTCTGTTATTGACTGATTGGCGTTTGCGAGACCGTCAACTACTAAGGTCGTCATTCCCGTGAGTGTAGTGCATGCTTTTGTCAGTGGCGGGAGGTGGTAGTGATCTTCCCGACTGAATGGCGAGATCCGGCGGCGACCTACTTTCTGGTTGCGAGGGTTTCTCCCACCAGGTATCTCCCACAAGAAGGGCCCGCCCAAAACGAGGCAAGCTTTAAGCTCCCGTCTGTTCTCTCGACATGTGTCGTAATGCAGAGCATGTAAATGAATATGATTAACGGGCGAGGATAGGGCAAAGGAGTGGAAGTTGGTGTGTATTCCCTAACCCATTTGTAAGGGTACCTCCCGGGATTCGCTCGTTATCCATCGGAGAGATCATGGTATAATCATTATCAGACCAGCTGGACGCTACATTTTCCTATAGAATGCGAAGAATTCAATCTCGCTTTGTAGCAAATATCAAAAATCCTCCACAGTCGGGCTCGAAGTCTAGGCCCTCCCGAACAGAAGTGGCAACAGCTGACACTCTGTGCTGCCTAATCAGATCAGTCCTAAGGATAATAATTGAATCCGGTTAGGGATAGAAGAATCACACACGACCCGTGGCCCGTTTTCTAGGGTTGTTTCTTTAGCATTCGCCTGAAATCGATCGGGAAACCCACGGAAACCAATTTATCAAACAAGCTAACTAAAAAAATCGATCCCTGCAATATCCACAAACACACCGATATCAAACACGTCAGGAACACCCCGGCATCTGGTGGAAATCGAACCCGCAACCTCCAAATGACTGTTACGCTCAAACCTTAAGGCACCAAATAAACGGCGCGTCAACTTCCTTTACAACAGCGATGTCAAAGCGAAAAAACAATTTCAATAAATTCAAATGCAGTGTTTCTTCTATATACTAATATAATGAAAATGTGGAAGAATTAAAAACATTTACGCTTGTTCTGAAAACTATATTTCCATTTTATCCTATATGCCTAGAATTGAGCAGCATGAGAAACACATTGTCGTAAATTTGTGTCTACTTATTTCATCATTTTAATAACAATTTGATTGCTTGTGAATTTCTCAGCTCCGAATTGCTTTGTGAAGAAAAATCCCTATCAAATTATTTTTAATGTAGCTGAAAATTCAGATTCATTACCTTTCCATAACCAGCATAATTTGCATTTCTTTCAATTAATACGCAATATTACAATTAATATATTAATATAGTTACCTCCTCTCTATGTTTCTTTAACTATTTTTCTTGTTTTTTTCAGACTACGTGGAAAGGATATTGGATCAAGACATCGTCTCAAAAATTAAAGCAGCACTTCTTGCTGAAAATGCAGTGAGGAATTTCAATCACGGGTAAATATATACCACAGGATATCTCAGAATAATTGTTACAAACTTTTTTGAGGAAGTAGAGGGATCGAAAATTATCATTTGCCAATAAAAAAGTGGGCAATCTCATAACAGAAGCACACATGCCCAAGGATTTGTACGATGTCGAAGAGATCTCATGAGCTCAAATTACAAAGCCTGCATTGACAAAAAGCGATGATTCCCTAGAAGTTAGTAACATTTATTCTGAGACGGCGCGACGCCCTAGAAGTTAGTAACGTTTAGCTTTGCTGGTTCCGCAGGCTGGCGCCCGCCTGCCCGCCAGCGCTGCCGGCCGCCGCGTGCAGCGCCAACAGGTACCGCGCGGCGGACGGCGCCTGCAACAACGCGCGTCGCCCGGAGTGGGGGCGGCGCGGCGCGCCCCTCCGCCGCCTGCTGCCGCCGGCCTACGCAGACGGTGAGCACTTCCCCACACCCACTCTGGCCGGAGGGATAAGCAAAGAAAATACCGCCCTGCTCACGGCTGCCACGAATACAAAAACATTGAAAAGGTCGCTAGCGCAAATATTGATCGAAATGAAGACTTCAGGCAGTACCCGCAATACTGTCTGCACTCTCCTTTCCAAGCACTCCCCACACCGCACTCTGCGGAGACTAGGCAAAGATAACGCCTCTCGACGGCTGACGAATAACAAAACATTGAAAGCGGCCTAGCGCAAATATTAGGATCGAATGAGACTGTCAGGCGTACCCCCGCAATCGTTGCAGGTACTTCTTCTGCACTTCCGCTTTTCCGAATTACACTGTCCTAGACGGGACAAGATACGCCTGTTCAACGGCTAACGAATAACAAAGCATTGAAAAGCGCAAACAATAGCGATCGAATAGAGACTCGTCAGCAGTTCCGCACTTGCAGTACTTTTCTTCTCACTTTCCGGCTCTTTTCGAACGAGCAGCTGTTCAGTAGGCAGGCGAAAGGATTACGCCTGTTCACATGGTAACGAAAACAAAGCATTGAAAAGCGCAAAACAAGAGATCGAATAGATGACTGTCAGGGCAGTTCTTCCTCGCACTTGTGCAGGTACTTCTTCTGCACTTCCGGCTTTTCCGAACACACTGTCCGTAGGACGGGACAAGATACGCTGTTCAACGCAGTAACGAAAAAAAAGCACTTGAAAAGCGCAAACATGAGATCGATAGAGACTGTTCAGGGGGGGCCAAAGGTTTCCCCCACTTGCAGGTCCTTTCGCAGCCTTCGCTCTTTTCTCACACACACATGTCCGTAGGAGGGACAAGGATACGCCTGTTCAACGGCTAACGAATAACAAAGCATTGAAAAGCGCAAACATGAGGATCGAATAGGACTGTCAGGCAGTTCCCCGCACTTTCAGGTACGACTACGGCACTTCCCGCGCTCTTTTCCGACATACATACATCATACACACACACTCACTATCCATGGAACGGGACAAGGATTACGCCTGTTCAAAGGCTAATGAATAATAAAGCATTGAAAAGGGCAAATTTTAGGATTTGAATGGAACCTGGCCGACACGTCACAAATTCGCCATTTCTGACACTGTCGACAACCAATTTGGTATCTTGTAACGTTAGGCTTCCGCGGCTCGAGTACCATTACTTCTAGTCTTCCGGGTGCGCCGCTTCGTTGCAATAGGCCGCGTTTCGCCTGTCATGTCGCTGGCTTCTTCACGTACTGACAAGTAAAGTCCGCCTCCGTGTTATATCTTATTCAGCTATGTGGTCGGCAACCAAGTGGCCGTGATGGCGGAGAGGTCCTCATGAGTTGGCTCGCGGATCTGGCGCAACCGGGCCTCGCACCGCGCGTCTAAAATCGGCGGAGAGGAAACTGTCCCCGCGCCGTCTGCATCGGTGGAAGAATATACTTCCAGGACGTGCTTAGATTAAGGCCTGCTCCCCGTTTGATGTTTTGCGGCCGTCTACTGATTTCTAATGCTCTTTTACCGCGTCTAGGCCAGTATCGGATTTTCCCTGTGTAGGAGCGGTCTTATCGAATTTCGAATAACATGTCCTGTTGACCTGGAGTGGAGTGCGTATGGCGAACGGTGGGTTTGGTTTTTGTGTAATAACTATTGTTCCTAACTCGTTCAGACACAGTGCGCCCGGTCTCACCGACATACGTTCTGCCACAGTGCAGGACTTCGTAACGCCTGCCGCCTGGAGAGTGTGATAAGCATCTTTAATGCGTACCAGGGTCTTGTGCCAGTTTGTCCGGGAGCTTGTGAAAATGTCCGGATGTTGTTCTTCGCAAGAGTTCTCCAACCGCGATCCGTGACTGCTGCGGATAGGAAGCCACAGCTAATCCTAGTACATGTCCGTCTCCTCTGTCTCATTCTGAGGCCATCGTCGTTGTTGCAACTCGGAAACCCCGTGCCCTTTGGGCCGGTGACACTGAGCGGACGCGCGTTGCTTGAAAGCAGATCGGAGGTAGCGGTTAGCTTAATAAGGTGTTCCAGCTTCCTCGATTCCTCAGGAGAGAAGCGCTCGTCGCACACTTCAGAGCTCTTGTAAACAGTGTCTTCAACACCCCTATTTTGTAGCTGATGTGATGCGAAATCCGGTGAGGTATCTATCCGTTGGGTTGGTTTACGGTAGACCGAGTGCCCAAGCGCTTGCATCTTCCGTTTCTGACCGAGGGACGTCCAAAAGGTAGGCATTTTCCAGTTTTCAGTCTCATGTGAACTTAATGTTGTGGTGGATACTGGTTCAGTACCAGCTAGAAATCCTCAAGTAGTTGCGGGTTCCGTGTGGCCAGATTACAAAAAAAAAAAAAAAAAAAAAAAAAAAAAAACAAAAAAAAAAAAAAAAAAAAAAAAAAAAAAAAAAAAAAACAAAAAAAAAAAAAAAAAAACAACCGTGTAAAAAAAAAAAAAAAAAAAAAAAAAAAAAAAAAAAAAATAAAAAAAAAAAAAAAAAAAAAAAAAAAAAAAAAAAAAAAGGAGTGTAAAAAAAAACTTGTGTCTCCCACATACCGAATCCAGTAGGAACGTTGTATTGGGCGTCCGTAAAAGCTTCATCTCGAATCTCCATAAAATGATTGCAGCGATGCTGATAGGAGGGTGACCCCATACGCCGCCCCTCCACTGTGCGTCAAGAACCGGTCCTTGGTATTGCAAAGAAAGGGAGCCTTACATCAGAAAAGCAGCGAGATCCCCGCCCATTCATCGGCTGCGCTCCGTTCCTGAGTTTTTGTCGGATCACTTCCCACGGCCTCGTCAGCTGGCACCTAGTGAACACGAGAAGTCACGTCGAAGCGGACAAACAGTCACCACTGTGAATTAGCTTTGTTGTGAATATCTCTACGAAATGGACGAGTTTCTCAGAGCAGTAGCGCATGTCCTTTAGCTAGCGGGGCTGCAGTGTCGGCCAGACGAGCTTGCCAAGCGTGCGGGGGAATCTGA
Organism: Gryllus bimaculatus; assembly: GCA_017312745.1. Lineage (NCBI taxonomy): Eukaryota > Metazoa > Arthropoda > Insecta > Orthoptera > Gryllidae > Gryllus > Gryllus bimaculatus. The sequence goes on along the minus strand of BOPP01000006.1, from coordinate 14,854,010 downwards.
TGGCGCTTGACGATCGGCGGCGTGTCATCCGATCGGTTTGTTGCAGCTTTTCTCGTAGGCCCGAATATCTAATTCTGGCTGCCGACGAATACAGCTGGTTGCCACACAACGCTCAGCTTTTAGTAGCCTCTATGCATTCTGAATACGGATCTGCGCGGCGTCTCCTTTCTGCTTTCGCCTAACTCCACTTTCTTTCGAGCGAGCGGATTAGCTTTACTGTCAGTACCCCTGAAGAGGCCTGCACATGTCTCTGCGAAACGTCGCCCTATCTCAACGACGCGTGCCTCACCCGGGACAGCCTAGAATAACAATGTTTGATTGCACCCGCAGTGCCCAGGAGCAACGATACTCCAGCTCAACTATTGACAAAAGCATGACTTTAACAAAGGGCTAACGCAAATATTGGCATTCAAATGAGCTGCCCGACATTTCCAAACATATCCCGACTCTGGCAGACCCTTCCCGAAAGTAATTCGATTACGTTCACACTGTCCGTGCGCCAGACACGGAGAAGTCTTCCTTAACAATTGGCGAAAAACGCGGTTTAAAGAAGGGATAGTGCGTGTACTGTATTATTAGATTTATTAATAATTCTACAAGTAAGTGTGAAACGTGGTGGCAGAATACACTAACTTAACATTACAGAACTTAACAACTTTACAAAATCTACAAACTACAAATTCACGTGAAGATTTCACCGTGCAATCTTTCGTAGAACTTCACTTCACCACGCTTCACTTCACCGCACTGCGATACAGCGAGCTGTAATGTCTTTCTTACACACTCGTTTCTCTCAGTTTCACAACGTCACTGCACATAATAATAATAATAATAATAATAATAATAATAATAATAATAATAATAATAATAATAATGATATTAAATATGATAATTATGGTGGTGCCCAACCGTTATTTCCAAACATCTGACCTCTCTCTGCGAGACAGTTTGCGGCGCCAATTCGATCGCTCCCTTGCAGGCTGGGCGACGCGACGGGGCCACGTCAGGGGCACTGATACGCACGCTCAACGACTGGCAAAAACTAAGAAGGGAATTGGGAAACTAATTGAAAAAACCAAGAAACCTCCCAGCTGGTGAAAATATTGGCATCAGATCTTATCAAGTGCAACCTGACCGTGAGACCAATTTTGATCATATTCACTCCCAGCGGCAGCGCTTGGGATACGTATGCGTTTGGCTTTATGATTGACTCGTGTTTCCGGGCGCGTCAACTACTAAGGTCATTAGTCTCGTAAGTGTAGTGCATGTTTAATCGCGAAAGGTGGCAGTGATCGTCCCTATTGGATGGCGAGATCCGACGGCGATCTACAAGTAGGCTTGCGGGGTTTTCCTCAACCAGGTATCTCTCACCACCGAGGCACCGTCCCAACCGGGACAAGCTCTAAGTTCCATTGTGGTAGTGTAGTGCATGTAAGTGTGTGAAGTAAGGGGGGAGGATAGGACAATGAAGGAGACAGAAAGATTACTCACGGATCGTGGCCTGCTTTTGTTAGGATACTGCCTGGTGTTGATCGGAGAAACCAGGAAAATTATACCGATCAGAGCAGCCGACCACTAGAATTCTCCTCCGCATAGCGGCAGAATTCAGCCGAGCTACTGTATGTATGTATGTACTTGACGCGACTACCCGTGAACGGGCTCAGGCCTACCGGCGACGTCCCTGCCTCGCGGCCATGGGTTAAGGGGATACGTGTGGTTAGCACATTGCAAGGAAAACGCACACTATAGTCTTGGCTTGACCGGGAATCGAACCCGGCGTAGTGAGAAGCGAGCACGCTGACCAAGAGCTCTCCATGAGCTCGAGCTACTGTGGTTAGAGTCAATAATCCTGCCATCGCCGGGACTTGAACTGTAGGATCTGCCGACCAGAAGGCAGCTTTGTAGTGATACTAATTGATGCCCTAAGCCACCTAAACCAGTCAACATGGGCGAAAAACACAGCATTGGCAAGTGGGTGACGCAAATATTCATATTTAAAGCATCTTAAATGTTTACAAAACGTTCAACAACAATTGTAGATGAAGAAGCTTGTTTCTTAACCTTTACCTTTCTACGATCGACTTCAAGCAAATTTATAAAAGGTTACAGTGACCTTCCGTCACTCCAACTACTCCGCTGTGCTCTTAAAAAGCGCTAGCACGTGGCGCGCTCTCTGTGGGCTTGTGTGAACCATGTAATCGAATCGCGGCAAGAAGATTTACTAGTTCGCCTGAATATCTTCCAGTCGAGAACGACAGGGGGGCAAAATTACATTAGGTGGGAGACATGAATCTTTGTCACATCTAATCAACGTTGTAGGGCAGAAGGTTCAAGTTTGCATCTGAACTACTGCGGTATAGACTCATTACATAATTAGGTTTCTTATATCTTGTAGGTACATATGTTGTTAGACAATCACCTATCCTTTATTGTCATAATTTTAAATTGAAATATTACAATAATATATTAAAATGGCCTTTTAAAAACATTATTTTATTTTAAACTTTCACTGAACATGACCTTTCGGAGGGGACATTTTCCTCCATTTTCAGATTCTATAAATTACAAAAGCCATATATTAATCTAAACGACATTCACATATTGCAAAAATTACACAAACTTGTACATCTTGTCAGAAGTAACATAGTGAAAATATATTTATAACTAATCATATACCAATTTTAAATATGTTTCTTCTGACAAGATGTACAAGTTTGTGTAATTTTTGCAATATGTGAATGTCGTTTAGACTAATATATGACAATAAAGAATACATGATTGTGTAACAACACACGAACCTACAGAATCCAGATCGTGGTAGGGTTTTCTACAACAGTCAAATATCTTAATCAAAGCCACCCTAGCCAGATGAGATTGGTACGGTCCGCTCAAGATGCCCTCATCGAGTAGTAAAAGAGTAAAACAGCTCCACCACAAGTAGAGAACATGGAATCACGCCAAATGCTTCTTTTGAAAATGGCTATATAGTTCAATTAATAAAGAGAGATCGGGTAATTGTTCCGCGCTGTCTATGAATTATCGCTGCTGCCAGTCATAGCAGTAGGCGGAGATACACAATTTGCTACTTTCTCGCATACTACATTCGTAGTATAGAGAAACCAACTGCAGGAAAAACCTACGATTTTTCTGCAGAAAAATTCGTATTGTAGATCCCTAATCCCAAAAAAGTGGATAATTCTTGTTCCTATAAGTAGTAAATTACTTCCTCTAACAACTGTGTATTCAGAATCTCTGTGTTTTGTGGGTCCATGAAATCAAAAATTGGTTAAACGTCTGTCCGTCTGCATCTGAATAACGATAGCAGCTAAACCGTAAGCACAATTTTCACAAAAATTGAGATTCCACAATCAATCTGGCTGATGTTGCAACTCCTTGAATCTCAAACTGATGTTTTAATTTTTGACCGAACTTAACACGAAGCCTCAAGGATAATTTCACTTTTTTCTCAAAAATAGGTCCAAATTTTTTATTACACTTTGGGCTTATATAGCATAACGGACGCTTAAAAAATTACGTACGTCTCGGTTTTGTTGAATCTGAAAATTAGAAGTTGGAAACGATCAATTTTTTTTCGACCTTTCCTACACCCACAGCATTGAAGATAAAGATTTTCCCTTCTGAATAAAATATTTACATTAAAATTAAATCTTAAATTGAGACCATACGTACTTGTTTCCAAAATATAAATAGTTTCAAGTAATTTTGCGTAAAAATAAATAAATTTTAAGTACAATATTTTCTCAAAAATGACTTCAAATTATTTCTTAAAACTTTATGTAAAAACTACACTCAATAACATGATATAAACGCCAATTTAATTTTTTTAGACTTTTCAAAAATTACACAAATGTAACTTTAAATATAAAATTACTCACGTCGTTAATATATTACGAACAATTTTTATACATTATGGAATTTAAGACAAAGTTCTTAAAATAATTTCCAATGAAATTTCTCGAAATACAAAAATTTTCAGTGAAAATAGACTTAAAACTGCGCATTTTCAGAAATGATCTAACGATTTCGTTTTCAAAATATCTCCAATTTATTCTGTATTGTTTTTGTACGGGAATTGCTAACTACACTGAATTGTACGGCACATATGCCATTTTGATGTATTCTTTTGTTTATTCAAAACATACACAACACTATTTTGTTTGAAAAATCTCTAATGTCCTCATACAACGGTCATTTTCTAATACATAATTGCATTTGTGTGCGTTCGTGTATTTGTGCACAAGTGTGTCAAATGATATCTTATTATGTTTCTCGAAAACTTAAAACTTTTTGTAAATATGAGCTCAAAACTGCGCATTTTCAGAAACAATCAAACGACATTTTCTTAAAAATAAATTTAAGATTTTTCAATGAAAATGTTTACATACATTCTTCTGTTATATTCTTAAAGACGTGTTCCATTTCTACTATTAGTAGAGCAAAAACGTGAGAAAATGTGTAACAATCACCTTTAGGTGGCAATTTATGGCCGCTGGGAAGAGGGTGGGACAATACGAAAAGAAGCCTAGAATAAGATATTAGAAAATTAACTAGTGGAAGAACGTCTCCGCCATTCAATAGCATCACTAGTTTTGTTTTTCATGCGTTGAACATTAAATAATTTTTTTGAATGTCAATTGCTTTTCTCTTTCAGGAGAGATTTATGGGATGATATTATTTGCTTGTTTACAAGTGACAATGTTGCTCTACAAATCATTCACAAATTATATAGTAGGATAAGTAGTAGTGATTTTTTTTTCTGTGTCTCTTGTTTTTCTTGTCTTTGGTATTCGAACATAAAAATCTTTCATGAAAATGGTTTTTGTCCGATGTTTGTTACACCCTGATTTAAATATAGGGCGAATTGACTTTTGATCCGCTGGAACGCGGTTATCTAATCAGGAGCTTTAATATCAAACATTAAAGTTGTAAAGAATCTCCCAATTGGATAATCGTGTCCTACCTGATCGCTCTTAATTCGCCTTACATTTAAATCAGAGTATAGCTGTTCGTTAACAAGCCCCCTCACTTGTCCTACTTTCCCCGCTCCCTGCAACCGAACAACAAAATAGCCAGGAATTTTCAGCCGGGCCCCAAAACAAATCAACGAAAAAAGATAATATTTTGAGGCGTGCATGTAAGCCAGGTGTGAGCGATAAATGTTCTAGAACTTTCTCTCTCTCTCTCTGAACACTCCAGTTTAGTCCGCGAAGCTGCAGGCAGTTCGAGGAAGTCGTGTTACTTTCCCCGGCCGCGGCCGCCGCTACTGCCGCCTTGCCTCTACGAGTACCAGTAGTAGTCTGGGACGCATTATCCGAGAATTTGCCACCATACATAACTCATGAGCGAATGTGTTTATGCCTCTCCCGCACCCCGCCCTCCTCCTGGATAAACGGCTGCGTCCACTTGGATCACGATAAGCCCTCGACCAGGAGCTCCACCCCCACCCCCCGCCCCCTCCCCTGCGCCTCCTCTCCCTGGCGGGCGCGGCGTCGCTTCCTGCTCCGCTCGCCTCCATTATGCCTCTTTTCGCGTTATCTAATCCTGCCTACGCGAGATGAAAGTTGGGCTCGAGATGGGACGGAGCGCGAAGAAACGCAAAATGCGTTCAACTATTTGGGTAGGGTGACCAGACGTCCCGTATTAGCCGGGACAGTCCCTTTTTTTGAGTCCCTGTCCCGCATTTTTTTTTAATGAAAACGGCACGCCAAAAATATCTTATATATATACATATATGCAAATGATGAAGTGCTTGATTCGACCAGCCTGACAAGCCTCCAACAAGCCAATTTAGAAGCACGGGCAGAAGAAAACTACCTCCAAATCAATAAAATCAAGACAGTGCAGATGATCTTTCGAAAGGGAGGAAAAATAGAAGCAAGTGAGAAAATAAAATTCAAAAACAAATATCTCGAAATAGCTTAATATTACTGATATTTAGGAATAACACTTCAGGCAACAGGCAGCTCATTCAAAATCCATATGAGAGAATAAGCAGCAACGGCGATTAAAGCCATGTTCTCAATAAATATCCACAAACTTCACTACAATCAACAATAAAAATATTTCATACAGTCATTATCCCAATCTTAACAGGCGGAATACAAGTAATATGGGGAAAACTATCAATAGCTGTTCTAAGGCCCATTGAGAGAACTAAGGCAAGATACCTAAAGAGAGTCCTGTGCCTTCCAAAGAACACAAAATCATGATTAGTATATGAACTGACCACAGAACTATTCTACATTGAGGACTCAAGATACCAATTACTACTAAGACCAGACAAAGTATACAAGAGCTAGAAGAAAGAAAAAAGAAGAGAAATATTCCCAGAACTTTACTCAACAGATGTCATGATGAAAAGAAAATGGACAGAAACAAACCAGGAATTAAGACACGTGATCACAAGGCCGGCGACTCGCGGGTTTCATCACAAAATCTGCGCAACTTCACATCACCACGAAGTGAAAGAAGACTGCGTGTGCTCCCTGTGTGGTACACAGTGTGAACGATATCATATTCAAAGATGCAAGAAAAGAACTAAAACAGTGACAAGGAACTTTAATTACATTTTATGCACTTTTGTACGCACTCAATTATCCATTATCCAAAATGTCCTGTTTTTGTGACAATGACTATTCGGCAAAAAGTGCCGTCAACAATGTTCAATTTATCATAATATATTCTTGAGTTAGCTTTAGTGTATAAAAAAAGAAGCACAATAGATCATACGTTCATGTCCCATTTAACAAGAGTGTTCCATAGGCTATTGAAATCAAGAAGGGAGAGATTCAGTGGTGGTTCGAGAAAATAAAAATGAGATATCGCGTCATTTGATCTTGTGTATGCTTTACCGATATCGTTACCAAGAAAATCAACCTTCTGCTTCGGTGAGTTTTCGTACGACATAGCAAGCAATCTTAATTGAGGAATACGGACCAACTTTATAATGAATAGAAGTGCAAATGAAACAAATGAGTTAATTTTTTTGTAGCAATCGAAACAAATGAATATGTTTTTTATGCAGCATATGTCCCATTTTGTCCCGTTTTTTTAGTCAAGGAAATGTCACAATGTCCCCTTTTCTGTTTTTTAAGATCTGGTCACCTTATAATATTTGGGGGATAATCAATAGCTATTTTACAAGAAGGGCGACGATTTAGACTTCTAAATTTCAGAGGAATTACAAGAATTAATGTTATGAATGATTTCAAATCTATGATATAAATGACAGTTTCCAATCCTTGGATAATAGAGTGCGGTCATCTCTAAATTACTGGGTCTAGATGACCCTGCCTATTTCTAAAATCAGTTCTTCGTTGTATGGCTTATTACGGCTAATGAGCGAATCTGGTTAATTAGCGAATTAGCCGGTTAATATACACATAATCGAAAATGGGTGGATAAAGCCCAAGTAGAAACAGCTTCAAATCATACTTCAAAGCTAGTGTGAAACAAGGTGTGTAGTTTTCATTTCCACTATGTCAGTAATTTCTATTGGCACGATGCCAACAAAGCTCACGACATTCCTCAGTTGACACTTCGCTACGCGTTTCCTAGTTGGGACAGACAGACCTTGACGATTTACGAAGAACAATATTGAGGATGCGAAAGGTATTTTCATGCCAAAATATCTATCGCGATCACTAAAGATGCCTCACACTTGGACCTGCCCTATTACAGCCAGCTTCTTGTAGCTTAAAGCCAACATTAGCCGGATGATGACCGACACGATTCGCGTATCATAATCCAAACAGCTTTATAAAACCAGTCTGGTTGATGGGCGACTGAACCGGCAGATTTTCTAATTAGCCACATTTCGAACTTAAGCCGAAACATATACATGAAGTAGACAAAATGTATCATTATGTCTCTTTTCGCATTACCTGATCCCATGCCTAGGCGAGATGAAAGGAGTTCAAGATTGAATCATTCTGAAAGAAATGTAAAATGATTAATAATTGTCGGGGAGAGAATGAAATATTGTTTTACGACGAAAGTAAGAATTCAGACTGCCAATATTTCAACGCTGATATATGAATTTAATGATTTATTTCAAAATAATTTACATTCAACAAAATTCTAGTGGACAAGATCTACAGGAAAGGATAGCTACTTTTTGAGCCTCTATCTTCAGAATAGAAAAAGAAAGTCAATGAATTTACTTAAAAATTCCCACAATTAATGTGTTTTTAAAATGTCAAGAATTTATGGAATTGTTATTTACATGTAAGATTAAACTTAACAGATCTGGACACTTGATTTTGAAGTGATTGTAGTGATGTAGTTATTTTTGTACTATCAACAAATAAAATAATGTTAATATTAACAATGTTAATAATAATAATAATAATAATAATAATAATAATAATAATAATAATAATAATAATAATAATTTATCTCCACCTGCCTAAATAAGATGTATTAAAAGTTTTGTTTTTGAAAGTAGAGGGAATTATCAAAATATTAAGAAAAATAAATATGAGATAAATTCACATAATGTTCATATTTACATTTTGGTTTTGAATTTTTTGTTTATAGGTTTGAGCAAACCAAGACTATCACTGCCAGATCCACAATATGTTGCATCAGCTCTTCAAAAGAAATCTCACAGTCAATCTGCTATGCATGTCACAAGTTTAATTGGAATTTGGGGAGATATGCTTTTGCATGACCTTGTCAGTACAGTTAATCCAGGTATGTTGATATGTTGATTTAATTAATATTAAGCAATACTGCAATATTAAATTACATACTTTATTTATAATGTTTTGTTTGTGTAATTGCAAATAATATCAGCTCTAACCTTCTATTGCTTCTTTAATTATATTTTCTAATAGATTCAGTAACTTGCTGTCAAGATTATCACCCAGAATGCAGTAACATAACTAGTGGAGAATCATGTCAACAATATATGCGTTCTGTTCCATCCATTCCTGAAGGATGTAATTTTGGTAAATATTCTCATTCAGTAAATGTAATTTCAATTATTATTTTTGGTACAAAACTGAATGTGTACTCTGTTCTTTGCAGCCCAGCGAGAGCAAATGAATTTGGCTACTGCATATCTGGATGGTTCAGATTTATATGGAGGAACTGACAATGATATTCAAACTCTTCGAACATTTGAAGGAGGAAAGGTGATTCTTGACAATTGTAAAAGGTACCTAGAAATCAACATTTTTCATGTTTATCAATTATATTTTTTCTTATACTTGTTAATAAGTAAAAGCACTGATTTTGAGAAGTATGATCCAAGTTATTTATATTGAGAAATCCTAATTCTCAGATGCCAGGAATCTTCAGGGCTAAGTTTATTATACTCTGTGCTTCTACTCGAACATAATCGAATTGCTGCTGCACTTGCTACAATTAACAAGCACTGGAATGATGAATCTTTATTTCAAGAGGCAAGAAAAGTAGTGGTGGCTCAAATACAACACATAACTTATCATGAGTTCCTACCAACAGTTCTCGGAGAGGTAAGCTAGATCCTGCAATCAATTTCATTCAGTTTCCTACACAAAATTATACACAGACAATGTATTCACAACACACATACTTAGACCTATGGTAATAAGTTGACATTTTTTATAAATTCAATTCAAATAAAGTTAGAGGTTATTGTAAAAGAAAATTTAACACAACCTTTTGCTATTTACTCAAGGGTTTTCTCTGATAATTTGATAAGTTATCTCAAACGCACCCCAAATAATAAAACTATTATCATTTACTATTATCAAATAAATCTACAATCATTTACGTTCATTTGCATCCCCGAACGATTATTTTTAATCATCAAATATTTTACCCAAATTAAACATATTTCCAATATTAAAAAAAGATTTTACCGCAAACTTACGAGTCTAAATGGTGTGAATAAAGCATTGCTCTACTCATTAGACATATTTACAACTTACCTTGCCTGATTAATTCCATTCCTGTTCATCCACCCGGCTACCTCGCTCGCCCGCATATTCAGCCTCGAAACGAGTGGTCACAAATTGCATTCCCGAACTAAGATTTTCCACTCGAATTTTGGATTCGTGGGCAGCGTGGTTAAAAAAAACAAATCCTGCGGGAATTGCTGAGTACACTTCACATCGTAAAGCAGCAATCATCTACATTAACCATAGTATTAATCGTCCTATGCACGTGTTAATTTTCACCACGCGCGGATGAGACCTACATGGGTGTTTCGTTTCGGAACACTGGTACGATATTTAACATTTGGCAAATTGAACGCATAATAGTACAAAGCAATAAGTTTGGGTGGGTCTGAAAATGTGTAATAATGATATAAATAGTCCGCAAATAAATTGTTTTGCATACTTAAAAAAAAAACAATTTAGCCACAAAAAAACTCTTGCGATGTATTTACGGATGTACCAACAGTTCGACGCAGTAGCTGACAGAACAACAAAGGCAACTAAATTCTTGTCTCCTTTCTAATTTTTGTCGATGATATTTATTGTATATTCCTGTCAAATGAAGGAGTATTTTACAATCAAACAAGTATTTTTTTGCTTTATAGTTCTGATAGATTAGCCGTGCTGTTGGCAATACGACGCGCGAATTTTGAAAGCTCCGTACAGCGAAACGCGATTTCAATTTATGAATTTAAACTACCTACCTCTTTTAAATGCAACCCTAGTTAATGGATTTTATTAGTGTGATTTAATAGATAGAAATAAATGAGCTGCAGTGGCTGTAAACATAATTTGTAATCAATCAGAAATTGTTCTCCTTCAGAAATACTGTCCACAAACTTTGAAAACTAAGCCTACTCAAAAGAATTGTCATTACACTTATTAAGATGTAATTACGTATTAAGTATTACTCATTAAATATTACAAAGAGATATCGTTATTCTGAAGTCCTGACTAGTAATACTCTTCAAAGTCAACATGGATTACGGGCGCCTTGGACCCGTCATAATTTTGTCACATCCACTTCGCAGAAAAGCAAAGAAAATTTTTCAAATGCAGCAGGATTGTAAGGGCAGAGGTGAGGATAATTCATAATGAGATTTAGCAAGTGTTGACGGTCCGTGCTGAATGTGAGCTCCCGAGGGAAATTTAAGCAGATCACATAGACATATTTATTGTTCTTGGCGATTTATTAATATTATAATAAATTAAAATTAAATCAAATTTTATATTATTCATACATTTAACTTTTTTCATTTTTAAATTGCACAGATTGTAATTGATTTTGAATACATGATTCATTTCTTCATATTGTTAGAGGGGCCATGCTAAGATGGTTCATGATTAAAGCCCCTTAATTCATTTATCTGGCCCCGTGGGAGGGAGAGGGCAGCTGGGTTCCACCTCCCATCCTACTGAGTCGACTCAATCTATCAAGGGGGAGAGGCTGTTCCCAAAGGAACACTTACCACAGGTATCCTCAATCGGCTCCGGGCCCTAGCCACCCTTATTTGTATCTACCGATCTGCACACATTACAATCTGTGGCAGATCCAAGAGGAAGCACCGGCTGAGATGGCTCAGCACAACAATTGTTGCCAGTCCAGCGTCTCTGACCCGAAGGTCCAGACGGTTGCTTATTTTGGACTCAAGTTAGATGGCTAGGTAGGATTCGGCCGCTGTTTAGAGGCTCCGATCGGTACGGTAGTTTTCCGTGGTTTCTCCGATCAACACCAGGCGAATGCCGGAGCAGTACCCTAACAAACAAAAATTATTCTTGGGAATTCAGCCAAAAGAAGCTTGGAGAAGCTGAAACGTACTCTCCAAATTCAAAAGCAAATAAATTTTAAATATTTTTTGTAGTCTTAAAAATGATATTAACTTATTTAAAACTACCATACATCACATCTGTTGTTATTGTTTTTACGACAAAAATAAATCAAATCAATATGTTAACAAACATACAATTTGTACTGCCAAGAAAAAATACCATGATCTTCACTAAAATATTTCATTATTACATATTTGTGATTTAATTTTTATGTCAATTTTTAATATACTGCTGTACATCCTTCACCAGATATTAACAAGTACTGACATCTTTTCACAGTTAACAACAGAAAATAATGGACTTAAACTTAAGGAACAAGGATACTATGACAATTATTCAAGCTCTCATCATGCAGGAATAATGAACAGTGTCGCAACAGCAGCTCTACAGTTCTTTCCTCTCATGACACCTGCAAGTATGGTATGTGTCAGGAGCGAAGTGTTAGTAGGAAAAATACACTAATCTACATTTCATTTTTAATATGAATTTTTTTTCCCCAGCAATTTGGACATTTCAATGCAACAGATAAAGAACAACAATTTGTACATGCTATGTTGACTGAAAGTGCCGAAGAAGCTAATTTGAATGTTCCCATTCCTGCACACACAGGTAATATTTTTTCAATTTTTACTTTTTCATCATATTTTACTCAATCATAATTTACTTTTTCAAAATAAAGTAAACAAAAATGCTATTCAACAAAATAAAAAATTTTAATTCACTGTTGTGGATTTTATTTTACTTTGTTTATCTATGAAACAGTTGCAAAAATGTTAGTTTGTGTTTCCTTGTGAACAAAGTCTTTAAAAAATGAATGACATGCTCCAATTGATCATACACATAACTTTTAAAAGTGTTTCAATTGGTCTTCATCAATTTTATAGTCCACAGAAGTAGACAAAATACCAAATGGCAATTTTTAGCGATAGATATATGTTATTTCAGAAACTAAACTTTTTCATTATTAAGAAAACCATATTTTCTTCTTTTGTGCAAATATTACTATTACTGCAAATGAAATATTCTTAAATAGGTTTACCAGAATCAATTAACTTTATTTACTTCTTTTAGGATGGACAAAAGGTGCCTTCCTGATACAAATGAGCAGAGATCATGGAATTCCATCATATGACAAATGGCTTAAATTATGTAATCCTGATTTAAAATCCGAAATTACTTTTTCAAGCTTATCATCGCTGATGACACAAAACAATATTGATATACTTCAAGAACTCTATGGGTCAGTTTAGTGGACATATTTTTTATTGAATTGTGAACTGTAAAAACATTTTTAATAATATCTATATCTTTCAGGGAAATTGAAAATGTTGACCTACTGGCTGGTGGAATAATGGAAACCCCAGTACATGGAGCTCTAGTTGGCCCAACATTTACTTGTCTTCTTGCTTACCAATACACAAATATTCGAAATAGTGACCGTTTTTGGTATGAGAATGATTTGCCACCTTCTTCATTCAGTCGAAGTAAGTGTAAATCATTTAAGATTTAATGTGAGAAAAGAGAATAAAGGAACATAGTTTTGAGGTAACGTTTATGTGAAAAAAGAGTAAAATTTTTACATAATTTAATTCTGAATTAAATTGTCTGCACAAAACTTTTGTTAGGTATTGTAGTGGAGAATTATATTGTAGTATTCATCAATGTGCTCATTATATCAACTTTCTTTGGTAAAAAATGAATAACTCAATGCAATTTTACCAGATGTAAGACATTTTCTTGTAAGTACAATTCTTGCTATAAAAACATCATTGAGAAATATACAATTTTACTATTGTCTTCAATAAAGCATTTTAGTCATCCTGTGTTAATTAATTTGGAAAGAAATTCCATCAAGTTAAAGATACTTTATCCAAAATACAAGAGAAATATGAAAACTAAATTTTATTCTTCCTAAAAAACACACTGTCGTAACAAAAAACAATTTGCTTTATGTATTTTGCAGAACAATTAGAAGAAATACGAAAGGTGACATTGGCAGGTCTCATATGTGACAATGTGCCCAATCTGTCTGGAGCACAATCACGAGTGTTTGTTCAAGAAGATACATATTTGTAAGTGAATTGTTGAAGTATTGTTATTATTCATTTGCATAATTATAAGTGGTATTCTAAAATACATTTAATGACTTTTTTTAATCCTAGAAATGTTCGCATCTCTTGTGATTTACAACCAACCCTGGATTTATCAGCCTGGCATGATGAAACCACAACTACACATATAACTGATGAATTAATAATGCAAGCTATAGAAAGAGCAGAATCTGATATGCTTCGAAGGAGGGAGAAAGAATATCAGTCTTATGCGAAAAGTAAGTGTTATAGGGAACATTGCTTATTCATGGTTTTGTTAGTTTCATTTTCTAATACTAATGATGTGATTTTGCTTTGATGATGATATTTGTGTTATCTAGAAACAAATTTATTTTTTTATTTCTTAGAGCCACAGGCATGTCATTTATGTATATAAGTAATAATATTGGCTCCAGGATCACTGTCAGATCCATAGGGGGCCGTTTATTATTTAACAAAATACTACAATCCCCCCCCCCCTCCAAATGATTAGCGGGATCTGCCTCCGTCCAGGATGGATACTTGAAGGTCTCCACAATTTATCATCTGAGGGCAGGAGTAAAAGTAGGAAATCTCTTTTCTTTATGACCTGGAGGGTGACTAGTTGCCAACAGTTGGAAAAATATAATTGCCTACTTGTACTAGTTTCCTACTTGCCAACAATTTGATAAATATAATTTCATCCATTGGCCTGCAATGCCTTGGATCTCTAGCTTTTCTAATTCTATTAGAGGTACAATGCGATGGTCAATAATGTCAAAGGCTTTTGACAAATATTAATAAAGATCAATAGGAATTCCCTTCTGTTTTAGTGCAACAAGTATGTCATTACAATATTTGCTTTTCATGCCTCTGTGTTTGCTACCATTCTCTTTCCATAGGACATCCTATATGAGAGAGTGATCAATAATATTTTTTGTATTTGTTTCAGATGGAGGAGCAGATCCAAAATCTCCTGTGGGAACAGCTGCAGCTTTCAGCAAAGCAAATAATCAGGCTTTGAAAATTGCCAATGTTTCTCTGTTTCTTGAATATGCATCTCAAGAGCTCATGAACTCTCTCCAAAGGTGTGAATACAAGTATCTAAAAATAAAAACAGTTTAATAAATACTCAATTACCAGTCAACCATTCTTCTATGAAAATGTTTTTATATATTACATTGGATTCTCTTTTATTGCAGTGTTGGCTTGAGAAGGGGAAGACGACAAGTGTTTGATCAAACACGTGACAATATATTAAGCTTTCAAACTGACTCTTTGGGAGATGATTTCACAGACAGCCTGCAAAATGTAGATATCAGTTCTTTTCTGCCTCCAGTAGGCCCAACTTCTGATTGTGAAGCTAATGATGATAGAGGTCCTTGTGACACTCGTACTCCTTTTAGATCTATCACAGGATACTGCAATAATGTTCGTAGTCCAAACCTCGGGAAGAGTCTTACAACTTTTGCTAGATTGTTACCCCCTGCATATGAAAATAGTAAGTTTTTGAAATATAAAGTATTATCAAATGAAGAAAATGCAGTTTAAGATCTCCTCAAGACATTCAGGAATAGAATATCTAATTATTAGCTAATTTAGGTTATTTCTACACCAGATGATTTTCTAATGTACATTTTTCTATCAAATCAGTGTGTATTGGTATTTAAGGCAATCACAGACAAGATGTGAGCAACTACTATTTGTGTTAAAGTTAAAAAAAATTTAATGAAAATACTGGGTATTGTCTGACTCTGATTGCCTTAAATGCCAAAAAAATATTGTTTCATTAAAAAATATTTATTGATAAGTATAAATTGATGAGTATGTAAAATAATTGTCATTTTTTTCAAGGTATATCTCATCCCCGATTAACATCTGTCACGGGAACTCCTTTGCCTTCACCTAGAATTGTATCAACACAAATCCATGCAGACATAAGTAATCTGCACAATCGGTACAGCCTCATGCTAATGCAGTTTGCTCAATTTTTGGATCATGATATAACATTTACTCCTGTGCACAAAGGTGAACACAGTTTCTAAACATTTCAATGTCTTCTATTAAAATAGTTATCATCTACTTAAAAATAAATATCTGTTATAGGTTTCTTTGCGTCCATTCCTGATTGTCGTTCCTGTGATTCTCCTCAAACTGTACACCCAGAGTGCATGCCAATACCTGTACCTCGTGGGGATCACTATTATCCACAGATCAACCACACCACAGGAGAGCGATTGTGTTTTCCTTTCATGAGATCACTACCTGGACAACAGCACCTAGGTAATATTAATTTCAATATATTTAATATGTGGAATGTGCTAAATTAATAAGAAAAAAAAAATAAAAATTTACTTCAATTTCAGGAGCTAGAGATCAAATCAATCAGAATTCAGCATTTTTAGATACATCTCAAGTCTATGGGGAACATTTATGTCAAGCAAGAGATTTGAGAGGATTTGGAGGGCGAATGAATGTCACTAGACATCCAGTGAAAGGAAAAGATCTTCTACCTCAATCAACAGAACATCCAGAGTGTAAATCTCCTTCAGGGTTTTGTTTTATAGCAGGTAAATAATTCAAACAGAATTAAAAGTGAATTCAATATCCAAGTTCATTCATATTCTTCACCACACAATTTTTTTTTCTTTCAATTCAAGGACTTGGCTATAGATAATCATATGCCACATCACACTCATTTTGAGAAATAAAAAGATAAAGGTTTTAATTCCTTGTAACAGAGTAAAGAATAAATCCTCCTTAGTACAGAATAACTTGTGACATCAGCACCGCAATATTCACCCACAATGTAAAACCCTATATATGGCCAATGTATTAGTAGGAATGTCTTATTTTTGTCAAAAATGTATTATCTAGTGGGTGCTGAGCTCATCAATTATACATAATAAACACAGTATTTTGTTCAATATGTCTTTAGCATGAATAGTTTGTATTTTCTGTGTTTGCCTTGGCAGGTGATGGACGCGCCAGTGAACAACCAGCCCTTACAGCCATTCACACATTATTCATGAGAGAACATAACAGAGTGGTTGATGGTCTGCATTCAATCAACCCTCATTGGGATGATGAGAAATTGTATCAAAATGCACGAAGAATTGTTACAGCTGCAGCACAGCACATTTCTTACAATGAATTCCTACCTAGAATATTGGGTTGGAATGCTATTAATTTATATGAGCTCAAATTGAGACCTCAAGGATATTACAAAGGTTTGTAATCCATCAATTTTATGATAAATACAAGTCTCCTCACGTCTCATCATGATTAAAATTCCTGATTTATATTTGGTAAGAGTACATTTTTGTGCTCTACTTCAAGTACAAGCAAGAAGAGAATGGAAGTAACTGAGAAGAAAAATATAGTATTTGGTGCAATTTTAACAATCAAAAGCCAAATGTATTAAGATACATTAGAAAACATTATGATTATCAATGGAACACCCTTCTATACTAATTACATCCCATCAATTTCCAGGCTACAACCCTTCTTGCAATCCAAGTATAGTGAACGAGTTTGCTGCTGCAGCTTTTCGTATCGGCCACAGTTTACTGCGCCCTCACATACCTCGAATGGGTCCCAATTATGAAGTTCTTGATCCCCCAATTCTACTGAGAGATGGTTTCTTCAACCCAGATATGATTTATCAGGTAAATGAGTAAAAAAAATTGTTTTTTTCATTTCGGAACAGGAATATTTTTTTATTAAAAATGAGCAGATTGATTATTTAAAAAGATTAAAGTATGTCTTGTGAGAGAGAAAAAAGCGAGGGTGCTTTCTATCAGAACTCAAATCTACACTTCCTAGAGAAATTTCCAAATTGTTAATATTTTGTCCATGCACTGAAATTTTCAGGTTCATATGATAGATGAAATAACTAGAGGCCTGGTGTCTACACCTATGGAAAACATGGATCAATTTGTGACTGGAGAAATTACTAATCATTTGTTTGAAGACAGACGTATCCCTCATTCTGGAGTAGATCTCATAGCCCTGAATATACAACGAGGTAATATACGTGATATGCTCTGAAAGCTGAATTCTATGAAATTAATTTTAATTACTTCAATCAAGTGTTTAAACAATTGAAATAGAAGTTAAATCCTTTAAACATAAAACTACTTTAATTTAAATTTAGGTCGTGACCATGCAATCAGGCCGTACAACGATTACCGTGCTCTATGCAACCTGAAGAGAGCAACAAGTTTCGATGATCTATCACGGGAAATTCCAGCAGAAGTTATTACTCGCCTCAAAAGAATTTATGCTACAGTTGATGACATTGACTTGTTTCCTGGAGGTATGAGCGAACGTCCACTGCAAGGAGGATTAGTTGGTCCAACATTCGCTTGCATCATTGGCATTCAATTCAGACAATTAAGGAAATGTGATCGTTTCTGGTAAGAAGAAATAATAATTAAATGTCAGATGATTGTTGACAATGATTTACTTCATTTGTTGATAATTACCATTCTAGGTATGAAAATGAAAATCCCGTTGTAAAGTTCACTGAAGCACAATTGGCAGAAATTCGCAAAATAACATTATCAAAAATATTATGTGAAAACATGGACATCTCATCTGATATGCAGAGATCTGCTTTTGACCAACCCAGTAATTTCTTGTAAGTAATTTAAATCATTTAAATTTTTATGAATGGTATTATTGAAGAATTTATCAATGTAATAAAACTTAAGAGTGAATTTTGATGGAAAATAAACATTTGATTATTTATTTAAATTCCTGAAATTCAAATATATGGTAGAAATTTGATGAAGTATTCACAATTTCTTATTCTTTGACACATACATTTCATAAACTCTGAATTATTTATTTCAGAAATCCAAGGGTTCCCTGCCATTCAATTCCTCATATTGACCTGAATGCATGGCGAGAAACTCCACAAGGATGTCAAATTGGAGGACGATCTGTGCCTGTAGGAGAATCATCATTTCCCTCTCCTTGCACAAGTTGCATATGCTCTACAGAAGGAGTAAGGATACAATAATTAACTATGCAAGTTGTAACTTTTATTTTATAAATGTTAAACAAAACTCAACTTCTTTCAGACTCAATGTGCATCACTTCGTATAACTGACTGTGGTCAACTTTTACGGGAAGCAGACCGGGAGGCAATATTGAGAGATGATGTTTGCACAGCCCAGTGTGGTTTTCTTCTTCAAGGAGATGACAGTGCCTCTCTGTCAATTCGAAATCCTGAACCTGTGGATGTTGTATTCACAACCACAAACTTACCACCAATTTCTCTGGAGACACGACCACCACGGGGCCGAAATCTTCCTCCAATCGACTTGATCCCTCCTCCCCCTAGGTTACAATCCTCTGGTATTCGAAGCAGGCAAGGGAGGCCCACAGGCCCCAGTGCATTTGGGCCCTTCAAATTGTCTGATCTGCCCCCATTCATTGGGTAACCAATTCGCAAGTGAGCTCATGCAAGCGTCATTTGCTTTATTTGGATTTAAAAAAACCAATCACTGAATTGTTAGAAGCAATTGTTAAGACAACCAGATAGTTAAAACCAAATATTTGTTGTTGACTCAATAATTGTTAAGGAAATCATTCCATGTAAATGGAGACATCATTGTTTAAGTTTTGTGTAAATAATTTGTATCATAATGTGTGAAACACAGATAACAATGAATATGTGCCATATGGTCAAGGGCATAAAAATCTCATACCTGTGCTAATTTTTTAAAGACTTCCTAGTTTTAAGTCGAATCTTTTCATAACTTTCATCAGACTTTATACATTTCAGTTGTCTTGTTTTCAAACAATGCACTATCTTTAAAATGGTTACCCAGTAAAATATCTTATATCAATTGCTAAAAAGGAACACTAAAAATTTATCAGTTGCAAATTGAAATGATATTTATTACATGCAAGTAATTGCACTTTTCTAAAATAATTTTTATGTGTAATGACTGATAACTATGCATTACTTTGCCTCGATGTTTTACTGATGAAAAGGATAATTGCAGAAATAAGAAAGCTTAATGTTCTTTAGTGTTCATTCAAATATAACTATCATAAACCCTACATGGATCTCAAAATAAAATATAAATTAGTCATTTCCTGGAAAGAGAGAATGGAGAGATACAAAATTGTTCTTACAAATTAAAGAGAACGTATTTTGTATCATTATCGAAAGTAGTAAATCTTTAAAACTCTAAGTTTGTGTTAAAAATGTTTTCAAGCTCTTCAAAAAACTGAACAAGAAATTTTATAATTGCAATTCATAACTTTTGTACCTCAAAACAAACTCAACAAATTGAAAGTATAGTAATTATTAATACATGTTAAAAAAAAATAAAAAAATAAACTTTTTTGCTCCTATATTCATAAGCAAAATTGGTCCTAAAATGAAAAGACAGATTTTATTTCTCTAAACAGAAGAAACTCCTGGACTTTTTTATGTTGAATAATTTCTTCCTTCAATTAGACCACATAACTATCCAATAAGTATAAAAATTCACTGCAGCTTTTAGAATATTCTGAATACACAGAATTATATAGACTATACAATTTAAAGATTGTTATTATAAAACTAAGGTTGCTAACAGTGAGTTTGATGCTGGAGGTTTACTTAATATCATCACTTACCTACATCATGGATATGAATGGCTTCCATGGATACAAATGTTAAAGTGTGACTGTGATCCTTTTTCATTATTAGTCTGGTAAATGTGTATTGGTAGCAAATATCAGTGAATTGGTGAATCAGACTTATAACTTATGTTGTACTTGAAAACATTTCTCATTAAAAATCAATGTAAATAATGAATATTCTTCTTAGAAGTATTAATGTTACATTTTTATGTATTTTATACAATAAATTTGATGATATTCCCAAATGAAAGTAGTTTATGAGCAGTTTCAAGTCATGTCATGTGAGAATAAAGATCATTTAGGAGTGTCTTAACACAGAATATTATACCTTCAAACAATATTACTTAGAATATATGTCTAATTAGAAGGGTTTCTCACAATAAATGAACAAACCAATAATTCATGCCATATATATGTGAAATACAATATTAATTTTCCATCATTCATATCATATGAACCACTTTTCAAGAATTTCATCATTAAGTGGTATGTCTGCTGTAAAATGAATGCTGGAACAAACGTAATTGTCCAATAAAGTTGGCAAGTGACTGACTTATATGTTAGAGATAATTTATTATTTTATGTACATGCAATTTGATGTTACCTAATAAATATATGTAAATTTCTTTCATATTACACTTTAATTTAATTGATATTTCATATAGTTATGACCATCTTTTTCCCCCCAATTCCTTTTTTCACTACATTTTTCTAAAAGTTAAATTTCTTACTTAATAAACAATTGTTATGAAACAAGTTGAAAATCGATACCAATCGTATTAAATCTGCCGGACGCAGGGCGAGACGCGAGCGTGAAGACGCTACCTGTCGGGGATTCCCTGACTTGACTATGACAGACGTGACTTCACAAGACAGCGGCCCCAAGAGGGCAACGGAGGATTATTCCAATGCGCTCAACGCTCCGTAAGGAGTAAAGAGACGCGTTGTATCGATATAGACGCAAGAAATAAAAATCTGTAAGACAAATGGCTACAGCAGTGGCGTAACGTACAGGCCCGCAATGCGGGCGGGCCAAGATAAAAGAGGGCCTTATGTTTTTACTTTACGTACGTAGATACGTACGAGTACATAATACGTAACGATACGGAGTAATATACGGAGTATAGGGAATGTTCGGTAATGCTACGGAAAATCGATTTCGATATTTCAATGGAAATTCACATTTTGGGGTCCCCTGATACGGAAAAAGTGTTTGTTTGTTTGTTGTTTTTTCTTCAAAATGTCCATTCGGTGTTTGAACACTACAAGCGCCTAAACCATGCGTAGGATTTTTTTCCAAATTAAAGAAACGCCCATCCATCTGGCTCCAATCGAAACAATTAGATTTTGAAAAACATTCTTCAAAATTTACATGAAGCCTACCAAACATTTTCAAAATTTTCTTAAAAACAGCTCTAATATTTTTCATTAAGTTTCTTGTAAGAATAGAGTAACTTACACTTACAAAAGTGGCAGGTCCGATTTTCACGGTTAACTCTGAATTTTCGATAATTTCATAAATTTTTTTTTTCTTGTCTTCCTTCGACTACAAAATCAAAGATTGAGATTTTTCCTTGGTATAAAATTTGTTCTCCATAGTGAGGTCTTTTGTAAAAGTTATGTACATATTCTTGAAACTTTTAGTAGTTTCGCGCAATTTTGCAATTTTATATGTGCAATTTTCAAAAATTACAAAAGCAAGGTTTTTTTCTCAAAATACGCCCCAAATGTTTTCTTTACACTTTTGGTAGGGATAGTGCTAAACGTACTCTATATGATGACAAATTCCGCATTACTCTATTCTTTTATTTCAAAAATTAAAAAATGTAACTTTTTGTCTCTCATGTCGCTAATATTTATATTAGCAGCATTTTGTTCACATTATTGTATTTACGAGTGCATGTGCGTTAATGTCATATAAAGTTTCTCAAAAACTACCGTTTTCGGTGAAAACTAGCTCAAAACTCCGCATTTTCAGAAACGCTCAAACGCCATTTTCTCAAAAATTGCTCTAAATTTCACTTTAAACATTACGAACGGATAGTGCTAATTCCACTCTTTAATATGACGTAAAGTTCATTTTGGTTTTTTTTTTGTTTTTTATAGAAATTGCACAAATGTACATTTTTTCAATGATCTTTCACGCCGTTAATATGCACATTTGCAACAATTTTTAAACACTACTGTATTTTTTAATCAATGTCAAATGACTTTAAATGAAGGTTTTTGAAATCTCAAAAAATTTTTTGAGAAAGAGCTTCAAATTTTGAATTAACAGTATCGCTTGAACATCGGTTTTTTAAAAACACCTCCAAATTTTTCAAAGAAAATAGCTATTTAGGACGAGGTTTTAATGTTCTTTAATAATCTTAAAATAATATTTTCGATCTACAATAGGAAACAGAAACGTTAAGGAAATGTTAACTCGTAATTTAACTAAAACAAAAGTAGATAAATTGAAACTAGTGGTGCTACAACAAGAACACGTATTTGCTCGCACCAAGTAAAATAATATAATATGGTACCGCAATTTCTGTTAATATCACAGTCATCAGTCACTTATAAAACTTATTACAAATCGCCGAACATAAGAAGCGAAATCAATCTTTTGATGATATCAAATTCGACAATTAAAACTGCATTTCATGCAGCCATAAACAAATCCCAATAATGACAATTCTCACAGTTTCACACTGCAGAGTGGCGGTGTGACGCTTATTTGCTCATTGCAAATCTCATGTTTCAGCAAAGACTCTGGCAAATAAGGCGCGGAAAAATCGAATTTGCAAATTTCGATTGATTGTTAGCGATTCCGGGCGCGTCACTACTAGGGTCATTAGTCCCCTAAGTGTAGTGCGTTTTTGCTCGGGATGTGACGGTGGTCTTCCCCGCTAAATGGCGCATATCCGGCGCCGCCCCACTGTCGCCTAGCTGGGTTTTCCCCAAACAGGTACCTCCCACCAGCGGGGCATCGCCCAGCCAGGACCATCCCTAACCTCCCGACCGGTGTCCCGGAATATGTGATAGTGTAGTGCATGTTAGTGCGTGTAAGAAATGACGTAGGACAAGGACTAGGAACGTGAGATCGCGCGGTCCACGGCCCGTTTGTTAGGGTACTGTTCCGGCATTCGCCTGGTGTTGATCGGAGAAACCACGGAAAACTCCCGGAACTATCAGAACAGCCGGCCGTTAGCATTCTCAAGACAGCGGCTGAATCCGACTTAGCTGACAAGCTAGTCGAAAATACAGCCACCGTCGGGACTCGAACCTAGGACTCTCGGTCAAAGGGACTGCAATGACATCATTTTTGGCCCTGAGTCATCTCTTCCGGTTGCAAATTTCGAAGATTTACAAAAATTGCGCTAAATCACTCATATTTTTTAATCACTGTACATAACCTTTTTTAAAGAACTGAGTTTTTAGAACAGTTTTCATTTAACAAAAAATACAGAAGAGCTGATGACACATGAAATAAGGCATGAACTGATATCTGAGATTTTCCCTTTGAGGTTGGTGGTGGCGGCTAGGGCGGTGTCACGCTGGTGAGGGAAACTTCCTTAGTGAAACACTCTGCAAGTTCAATTTTAGGTCGGTCTCGGATCTCGCCATCAAACGTGGGTTCTCCACAACCCCACGCGATAAAAACACACTTACGGCACCGACAACCTTGTCAGTTGACCACACCGGAATCACCAGTCAATCCAATTAGACTCGGCTATGACTCCTGGAAAATTTCGTACCTCTACGAAATAAAACATTTTATTTCTGTAAATATTATCATTTCCTGATTTTCCCCTTTTTAAGCTGCCATTTGAGGAACTGCTACACATTTGGGAACGAAGCCCTGGCAACACTGTAAATGGTTTAACACAAACATCAATATTGTAACGTTTCTCCGTGGTGAATTAAAACCTACACAATATTTAAACAAAAACGTTTATTCATGAACAATCATATACTAAAATCTACTTGGTCTATTTACAGATATATTACAATTAATTATTTTTCTTTACACACGATT
>BOPP01000006.1:14804928-14829184 GCA_017312745.1 Gryllus bimaculatus | reverse complement strand
ACCCGGCACATTCTCGGCGTTTCCCCGCGGCTCGCGGATAGTCCGGAACCGTCTAGTTCGGGGGGGGGAAGGGGCGCCGGCAGATGACGCAATCCACGCGCAGCGAATTCGACAGGTGACGCAATATTCGTAACAATATAATAATTATTGTATAATTAAAACGATGGCTTCATTGTCGTTGGAAAATGTTTTATTTTCCAGAAAAATGTCTTGTGTATAATGAAAAATGGGCTCAGAAATGTAGTTGCTCCCCTTATATTTTAAGCTGCGTACGCATATGGATACGGGTGATATCTCAGTGATGGGCTAAAATCCCCGAGATGCTACTTCGGAAGCGCGGAGATTTTTGCACAAGCACCCCATTAAGAAAAATCCCCAAATATGCCAAGAAACGAATGGAGGAAAGCTGGAGGGCACGTTCATCGTTTCACAGATTCTCGGAAGCGGAAAACCACGCGCCGCAGCACATGGCTGCTACTCAGGGCCGGATTTACCTACAAGCAAAACAAGCAGTTTCTTGGGGGCCCCCATTCACCAGGGGCCCCGCGTTTCGGAAAAATACGCATATCATATTTTTTTTGTCTGTGAAATAATTGTTAATTGAATAGTCTACTGAGTAAACTGAAGCGGATAAAAAACTATCTACGTACGACTATGTGTCAAGAAAATTTAGTTGACCTAAGTATCCAGAGTATGGAGCATGATAAGCTGAGAAATTTTCGTTTTGAAAACATAATCGACCGATTTTCTGCAGTGAAGAGCAGAAAAAAATTATGTAAAATGTATTTAATGTAAAAAATGTAACAAGTAAAAATTTCTATAAAAAATTATCAGTTTTCATTTGTATCTGTACAGAAAGTACTTGTACTATAATAGATTTGTTATTTAATAAAGATGGAGCTTTTTTTAGGGGGGGGGGGCAACACAATTTTGTGCTTGGAGCCCCGTACTACTAAAAATCCGGCCCTGCTGCTACCACGTGTGAAGAGGTGGACCTGCAGGGGTACTTACGCAAGATGCTCTGATGTTATTCTGAAAGTAAACTTAGAAAACGACGCAAGCGCTGAAGACGATGGCGGCGGCGATTAGGCAGTAATGATGGAAAGCAATGTGAGGGAAGCCCTACTGTGCCAGTACATAATATTCCGTTCCCAGACTTTTAACTTTCTGATCAATAAAAATCAACAAAACATTTTCGTGTGCACCATGTCGTTTCATGGCCTGAATGCTACGTACTGCCCCCATATATCCTGGAACTGTCATTCTGATGGTAGTGTCCTTCACTGAGGGGGCCTCCGCGCGACAGCCGTGGAAGGCGCACTCGTAATCTGAAGAGACATCAGTTCACTAGTGGTAGCTTCTTTAATTTGTTAACGGGCTTGTTACTAGACTTTCTTTGGACTCTACATTACAAACTTGTGTAACGAACTGGCTTGTATTTCGCATCTCGTGGCTATTTGTGACGGGTGATAATAAATAAGGGTTTACTCTTAGGCATTGGATTGAAAATAAATTGTTCTGGATATTGTAACCAGAGTTTGATTTTAGTATACAACAAACACCAATGTTAAATTAGAACAAAACAACTGAATGTACTCCAAAATATCTGAGGGAGGAGACCCCCCCACTGCCGGAGGCCAATGATCGAAGGTCTAACCCGCTGCTCACTCCGCAACTCGTCCGCTGTTTTCCACCTTACGGAGACTGGCCTGCGGTCACGACGTGGGTTGGTGTGTGCATATTTTCTTTCAAAGATGAAAAACGTTAAATTTTTTTTTAAAATTAACTGGAGAGGTCGGCTAACGATAAACATTCTATGCGACATTCTTTAGCTACGTTACTGATAAGTCTTGTAGATCTAGTACAAGGTCAATCACACAAATATTTTTAAATAATTTGAGAGGCAAACAGAAACAAATACAAGCATAGTGAGATAAAAGGAGGGACAGCGACACGCGCGCGCGCACACAGAAAGATTTAGAGAGCAGAGAGAAAGCGACAATGTGAGAAGCTGAGAGGGAAGAAGAAAGTGGGAGATGAGCAGAACGTTTGCTGTGTGCTGGTTTCCGCTAGTTATAATGTAAAATTGATGTTCACCTTTATACCAAAGTATTATATTGTAAACAATTTATGAAGAGTCATTGTTTAAGGCACTTCAATTTATTTTGTTTGGTAATAATGAGGTCTGGTCATTGGCAATCACATGGTAATTTGGCCCATAAGCTACAAAAGATTGACAATGGCGAAGGTTTGGGAAATGGCAGTGTTGCTCCTCTGCTATTTGGTGAGATCCACATTACGTAAGATATTTTATCACCTCAATGTGTCTATGAATTGTGTGATACACAGAAGTGTGTGAAGTGGATGCGCAGCATGGTGAAAAATCTAATTCAATTTTAGGTAACATGATTTTTTATTATGCTAATGTCAACAGATTAGAGTTGTCATTGATTTAAAACAATTACATGTATAATATCTATTAGACAATATTTATGAACTGTCCTTTTGGATTACACAATACTTATGAATCTTTATTTACCAATTCAAAAACATTTTTTAGAATATAAGAAGGAGCATTTCAAAGATCTTTTACTTTTATTCACAGCATGTCTATCTACAAATAAAACTCTCTCACAATACTTTTCTTAATTAAACTTCAGTATTAATTATTAAGCTTATTTCTTCAAAATTTATTTACAATTTTATTCCCATAAGGGAACCTTATTGTAAATCATATCCTTTGGAAAAAGAAAACAAAACTAATTGAGGCTTCCAGTGAAAAAAGAAGCTATTCCACAAAATAAAAACAAGAAGAATGACATTTTGACATATTCCATGTTATCTTTTCACCTTTTATTACAGGCTTACATTATTCCATGTTTTGAATGACAAATGAAGGCATTAAGCAAGAAGTATCACTATGACTGGCTGAGACAGCACATGGCAACAGCTATACCCACTGCAGTGTCTGACTGGATGTTCTAAGGCTAGAGTCCCGACAGATTTTCAACACTAGCTAGTTAACTTTGTCTTTTTCATCACTGGCTGGAGGAGAATTCTAGCAAATCGGTAGTTTTGCGTTGTTTCTCCAATGAAGACTAGTATACCGGAGCAGTGCCTTAACATACGGGCCACACAGCGCACAATCTTTCCTTCCTCATTCTTGTCCCATTCTCTCCTCTCTCACACTTACGTTTACTTACTACTGCTTATATCGGGAGAAGAGTCAGTACCACTTCAGTGCTTCTCTGGCAGATACCAGGAACGGTACAACCAATCGTGTTGATTGGCACCGGATTTTATGAGGAATACTGCCACCTACAGGGATATAATGTGCACTACACTTGCGGGACTGGAATGGATTTGTGTCAGTCAGCTTGGAGAAAAGTAGCAAGAAAGCATTCATGATGCAACAAAATGAACAAGACAAGAAAGTAGTAGGAAGAGGAACAGTGAAGAATGTTAGTGACATGACAGAAAACAGTACTGAAGAACAAGCCACACCCAGTGCAAGAATGCAAATTGTCTTAATACATCTAACCACAACTGTGAACACCACATACTAATGGACAATGGAAAAAATTCAATATTTTAGAAAGTTTTCAAAGTCAAGAACTTAGCAACTTGTAAAATCAATATCTTAGTGGTGTCGCTACAAGAAAATAACAATCAAACTTTCAGAATGCAGGAATAATCATAAAAAGAATCAATCGATAGATTGTTGAAACAAATCTTACCTTTAGGGCTGGGTAACATCTGTAAAATACTTGCTGTATCATATTTTCCCAAAAAAACAAGTTTGCTATCTTCAAGATAACAAGGACAAAACCCCTCTTTTATTACACAAATTAGTGATAAAACAAACTAAACGCAAAACTCAATTTAGCTCAGTTCCACACCCTCGTGGGTTAGCTGCCCCTCTCACCGGAAATCTCAATTATTCAGATAGATTGTGACTATCTGGTTCAATACAGCTAGAAAACTACTCAAAACTCTGTAAATTAAATGGTCTTGTCACTACTACCTTCTGTAACAACCTTGTTTAAGGAGGATTAAAGGATTGATAGACTGAACATCCTGTTAGACCGCAAAAGAAAATTTGACACATGTTTGTTGCAAATATTTATTGTTGCAGTTCCCAGCAAAAAAGGTATCAGAGTAATAAAATGAATTTTCTATTATTAAAAATTAACTAATTCCTGAAGTTTAGTAACCAGAATAAAAATATTCATAAGGTAAATATAAATCTACCATTTGTTTTTAAAGCAAAAACACACCCAATACAAAAGTTCTGAAAGAATAACAATAAAACAACAAGTGAAGTTTCCAATTTCACTCCTCAGAAATAAGATACTTTAGAAAAATTTAAAATATTAATGATCAGCCAATGTTTGTAAAAGCACAATTAGAATCAACTTCTTAGTAAAGTGTCACAAACTGACAATAATGACACTGAAGGAAGACCCATAGCAAAACTTTAAAACAGACTATTTTCTTCCAATCACACTACATATAAAATTCTCTTTTTAATAAATTTGTCTTGCATAGTTAATATCAAAAACTTGGTGAACGAATTAAGTTAAAATAAAAATTCAGAAACTTCAATTTAGAAAGGAAACTAAATTGAAACGACTAGAAATTATGAATTTCATTCATTTTCTTGAAGTTTTAAAGTTACACAAATTTTATAATTATCTTGTGGACATTCTATTTCACCAGGATTTTCAAATCATTTTGGAATGTAAGTATTAAACAAGTAATAAGGGATGTGGACAACTGAACTACTAATAGAACAGATATTTCATTGTTCAAATCATCGAGACTGCACTTTTCAGTGACATGCAACTTATAATACCCAGAATATATAAATCACATGAATTAAGTCAGAAACGAATGTAAACGTACTACTAACTAGTATTAATCAATTCTAAAATATTTTAAATAAATAACCGCTATGAAATTACCAGATCCTTCAACATATT
Organism: Gryllus bimaculatus; assembly: GCA_017312745.1. NCBI lineage: Eukaryota > Metazoa > Arthropoda > Insecta > Orthoptera > Gryllidae > Gryllus > Gryllus bimaculatus. Next base: position 14,824,202 of record BOPP01000006.1, on the reverse strand, counting down.
TAAGAGGTCAAATGAAATCATTAAATTAATGCAATAAATACTTCATACAACACATGACAACTATCGATATCAGCTGCAAAAAACACGTTCTGAATGAGAGTTCACTTTCATGTTGCAACGTCTTTCCTTATCTATCTGATGTTATTTTAAAATAACTCTAGTGAGTTAATCATAGGTGCCTTACAAATACTACTCCTATATCCTTAATGTCACAAAAACAAACAACAGCAGCAAGTAATTGCAAGTTGTGATAGGTAACTACCGTAATTAAAGGTCTGCAGCATCTGCATTCATATAAAAATCTTATCACAGATTCTGGAAAAAGTCTCCATGGTACATGAGCCACACATACAGAGAATGCAAAACAAATATATGCCAAAATTATATTTATTACCATCACAGGTAATATTATCACTTTGGACAAAATAGACTGCCACCTTCTGAAATTATACAGCTTGTCTCAGCAAGGGGGAGTTTTAGGTAAAAAGGCAAGACCATTTTCCACAAACACTGTATACAAATTAAATGATTGATGAATATTTTCTGAGCAGATAATTATATAAATATGTACAGAGTTGCAGAAAGAAATTCGACTGCCTGTACTGAATAGCATAAAAGCTGACATTCCTTAACTGGCAGGCACTTCTTGTTTCTGAGGAGCTATGGGTTCTGCAGCAATAGCAGTTCCTTCAACACATTTCCAGAGACCATATGTCTTGCCTACAGTAGTCTGCCATAGACGCAATGTACCATCTTCAGAACCTGATGCATATAGCTCACCATCAGGTGAGAACCTTACACAATGAACAGGACCAAAATGGCCCTTGAAAGATTCTAAAAAGGAGAGAAAAAACAACAAAAATTAAACAAAAAATTTGAACAATCATATTTAATATAAATTATAAAAATATGTACACTAATAATTTACTCTGACAGACAGTTAAAATCCATACATCTCTTTACGTGACATAACAAAAACATTAAAATTTCTCACATATTTTATTAAAATATGGGGGAAACAATTTGAGTAATCATAACTCTCAAAAATGTATCAAATGGAAATTTAAATGAATGTATGTGAAAGAAAGCGAGGAAACCCCTATGTTAAATGATGTAGTAATATGGAACTTGAATAATTACAAAATACATGAAGAAAGTCAATATTATTATATTAAAAGAATTCAAAAGTAGAATATTTCAAATAACCTTTTGAGATTCACATCTTGAATTCCCATAGGGTAGGCTTCTATCACCCGCTCTTATAAATTATCTCACACCAATATCCCTTTCCATACAGAAAAAAGCACTTGGAATATAACAAAAGAGAAATACTCTGATTTAAACATAGAGGCACTTCAATGTCACAAGCTGGACAGATTGGGGGAAACTGTCAGCCAATCTGGAGCTTTGTTATGACTTAAATTGTGGGTATTGGAGCTCCGAATTAAATGACAATGTTCTTTCCTTCTAGCTTATAACCTGGAAGAACCACTGTGTTCAAATCTAAGTATAGGCATGGGGCATTTAAAAATTACAATTAATTATAAATTACATAAATGAAATTTAATATATGAAGCAACAATAAGGCATAGTAAAGATCTTAATCCAACTCCACCAGTTTTCAGCAAAGTCACAAGTGAGTTCATGCCACTCGTGTTCTGAAACATATTTCTCCAATTTTCCTGGTTCTCCACTACACTTTTTTTACATTTCACTGAGACGATTTTCAAAGAATTTCTATTTCTTTTTAAATAATATTAAAGCAAACCTGGTACTAATTTGTCAACTGACTTCTCTGTGATAAAGTAAATAAAAAATCTCAACAACTAAAAATTGAGCTACTATTTTTGCTAAACTAGTTACTACTCAATAGTCATAGCACCATTTTCTTTTTAAGGAAAAATATCTTGTATTATAACCCTCTCAAAATTTTCCCTGGCATTATGCCTATTCCCCTCAACTTCACAAAAATGTGAAAACATGAAATTTGGTAAATAATGGAAGGTGCTGGTTTTGATAGCATATGCTTCATATGATGCTTACCTATTTCAGTTCCAGTGGTGTAATCAAATTTGTACATTTTTAAGTCTTCACCACCACATACAAATATAGTTTTATCTGGATGCAATGATGCAGAATTCACTTGAGTAGGAACAGTGAATTCCCGAATCTTTTCCAAACTAAGGATTAAAAGCAACGATAATGGAAAGAGTCAAACACTAAATAAAAATAGATAATGCAAAATCTCTACTGATATAACAAAATGTAAATTTTCTATAATGTAAAATGTAAAAACCATTCTGAAAATTAATACTTCTATGAAGTAAGCAACACTTACGTCTGTGAATCCCAGAAACTAACAATGTTTCCATGGGTAACTGTTAGTGTAGTTCCATCCTTTGAAACTTCCAAGCTGCTAGGAATAGACTTGAAATCTAATTTTTGAACTTCCTGCATAAAAAGTGGAAACACTTAAGTAAAATTGAATATGAGGTACATTTGAATTTTTTTCTTAAGTATAAATACAATTCTATCTCATTCGTCTAAACCTGTTTTTAAAAAATGCTGTCAATTTTCATTTGTAGAACATTAAAACCCAATATTTGAAAGCCATTTCTTTCCAAAGCCTGGTACAGATTTTAATTGCAGGTTAAAACAAAACATCAAGAGAGAACATTTTGTACACAATATGTATGTATGTACTTTGGCACATAAGCTCTTTTTGAGCTAAGACCTACCAGCAGCATTCTGACCTTGCAGCCATGGTTTAAGGGGTATGTGTGTCTAGCACATAGCAATCTCTATGCCATATTCTGGTATTCTCAACCTGTCATACACAATACGGTGAGACCACATTTGCTCCAAGTTGGTACGCATATCACCCACACCTTAATATTATGTAAACTATGATGCATTCGTTTCTTTGTTTTTTCCAACACATAACTAGTATTTTTTTCCCCAACTCGACATTGGTAAAAAATTACGCAAAATTAACTTTTTTGTTATTTATTGTTGTCATTTTTGTTGTTATTATCATTATTATTATTATCATCATCATCATCATCTTTCCTTTAATTAAAGACTATCAGAGGTACACCTAGGATTTTTCTCGGGGGAGGGAGGGTGTAATGTTATCTTATTCCGAATTTTATCTTTTATGGTGAATATAAAATTGATTGTATTTTGTTGACTTATTGTCAATATTTATGAAGTTAACAAGTAATATGTTGAATGACTTTCGTTAGTATAGAACACGAGTACATATTTTTGAATTTGTATCATTGGCTTGGGAGACGCTGAAGAGCTCAAGTGCATCACTGAACTCTTTGTCATTAAAAATTAATACGACACAGCAGTCTCATATTTTTATAAATATATAATTCAAAACTGCTGCTCCAATATTCACAGCAGGGGACTAAAACTTCATCCTATAATTTTAAAAATAAGATTTGCAAAACTGAAGAATTTTGCTAGAAAATGAAGGTTTATTTTTTACTTTTGTTATTGTACATTACTGTAAAGTTTTCTCTCCTACAAGCAAATGTATTAATCTAACTAATATTTAGGTAAACACCAAATATGAAAGTTAATTAATTAAAAATGTTCAGGAGAAAAATTGCTCTTTAAAACTTTCCTAATCTCACTTATGATTTATTACTTCTCACAAGTGTCCAATAACGACATTTCTCTCTACATTCACAAAACTTATTTGATCAAAAATTACAAGCTTTGTGGGCTTGTAATAAATAAATATTTTTTTAGAATACATTGCTAACCTGGCCAGAGGCTCTGTCCCAAACTCTGAGGGTTCTATCATCAGCACATGTGATCAAATGAGTATCTCCCCGGAAGAATATCACATGTCTTATTCCAGAAGTATGGCCTGCAAATACTGTTGGACCTGGAATTAAGAAGACAAATTTACAAACCAGCATAAATTATATAATTTCTTTATTTCACAATAATCCCGATTAGTGAAGGTGTTCCACTTTGTTACAATCATGTCTATATTGACATGATTGTAACTGTGCCTCCTAAACTTCCTTCTTTTGAAACTTTTTAACGGAAATGACATTTGTCTCTTCAACCGGATGTTACTAGGCAAAGACTTTTAATCTTCTTATGTTTATTTCTCAGAGGGTGGATGTTGTGAATATTTCTATCAGTTAGAAGGAAATAGTGGAAAGCAGAGAAGAGGTGATATAAGAGTGAATAAAGATTAGACTGCCTTAAAGACAACCTTCAGTCATCAAAGTTTTCTATTGGGACAATAGCATGGAGGGATGCATATCTCACAAAATAACCCAACTTCAAAGAACTGATTTATGAAAATTACTAAATTACTTACTTGCTTCAGGCTTATTCAGATCAAAAATTCTGACAAGTTTTTCGTTGCTTCCAGTGGCAAATAGCACACTATCAGATGAGAAGTTTACACTTTTCACAATATGGTTGTGTTGAAAGGAATGGACTTCTTCACCAGAAACGGCATCCCAAACCTTGCAATCAAAACAGATTCACTTGAAAATTCACAGTTCCAGTTGTGTGGTTGTGTGCTATAATATATATATATATATATATATATATATTATATAATATATTATATATATTATATAATATTAATACGAATAAACATTTATATTATTTATTAATCTCATATTATTTCTAAAATGTGTAATGTAAACTTCCCTTTCCAGATGAACTACTCCATCTATCTCAGTAAATGTATGTTGCTTGAAAGCTGACAGTCTCTGATGTGTATCATATGTTTTATGTGTTTGTATATGCTATATAAATATCAATAATATTAAAAATTTTGTTTTTGAAATGTACACATCAAACACACTGACATAAGTAACCAGTTCTGGCCGTACCATTGAAGTGAGTCACTGGGCATTCATACAGTGTCGGATTGTGAGGTTCAGTACATATATTTTGAAGACACTTGGGTTTTTCAATGTACGCTTCCACTACACTTCTGAATTGCTATGGAATTTTCAGGATGTTGGCAGTGATCAGGTGGAAATGGTGAAAATGGCAGGGTAAGGTGGGCAAGGACAAGGTCACGTGAGGCAGCAGAGGGGGAGGAGTGCGGAAAGGAGCAGGGTGGATTTGGGCAGTTCAATGTAAGGCAGGGCAAGCCAGGCCAGGGACACACCACAGGCAGAATTCATTCTTTTTCCTTTATGAGTAGATGAATAAGACAAACAAACACACAGACAAATAATATTTACTTTCACTTCGAACTCCCCATGCAAATTAAAAATGTACATTATTCCACTAGTAAAGTATCATTTTAACTAAAGAATAAAATTAGTGCACTATCAGATGAGAAGTTTAGACTAGTCATAATATGACTTAATTGAAAGAAAGACTTCCTCCCCAGAAACAACATTCTTAAGAATAATTAACTAGATGTAAATATTCATTCAATTTAAAAGCTTAAGAGACTAACTCAAAATTTATTAAATCAAAAATCCACATTGTGATTCAAACAACTATTCATTGCAAATTGATTGCTCACAGGTAAAGATACTATATACAAATATACTACCTTCGCATTAAAATCTGCTGCACCTGTTGCGGCCTTCGAAGCTTGTGGATTCAATGCTACCCCCCACACTGCACCTTTATGCCCCTCGAAGGTTCCAATCCAATCGCCAGTGTCACCCTGGCGTAGCATTGGCTTTCCATCTATAAAATACGAAACATTTTCAGTACGGTATGTCATGTCACAGCCAAAAACTTTAGGACCATCTCAAAATTTTCTTACCACTGCTACAATACGTCAAGGTTATAAACAGTCGTGTATTAATGACATTCACGTATGAGTTTTGGTCTCCATATTTTTATTTAGTACAGTATAAAACAAACGAGACAGATCTAATCACAATAAAATACCATTATCGTTACATCTATGTTTAGAAATCTCCAGCATTCAAATTTTACGACTTAAATCGCGTTCTGACGAAAAATAGGCCAAGGAGAGCCACACGGTCCAAGTACGGTGCATGTGTTTGGTGAACTTACCTTTACAAGCTGATATCAAGAAATACCCACAATCTGTAACGTCACTAAATGCTAAATGCACAACTGGTCGTGTATGTCCACTGCACGTCAACGGAGTTTGTCTTAAATTTGCCATTATCACAAGAAAAAAGGTTTTAGAAAAAAAGAACACAAGACCCCCGATCGCCCCGACCTCCTTCAATCGTCGTTTCGTTCGTCGTACTGAAAGATGTCTCGAGTAGGCTCGAATCTCGACCGCCACACGATCGCGTACCATGCGATTCACAGCGAGACTTGTCGAACGAAAAGTTTTCGAGAGAAACGATAAAGAGCGGGAATATGATTATTAAAAGATACTGAAACACGTAAGACTCATTGCACAAGCAATACGTTTTTGGCAGTATACTGGCTATATGTTCTGAACTACCTACCACCAATTTGTTAAGCAGAAGCCACTGGGGCATTGTCAGAAGATTTAGGGATGTAATAATTTGCTTAATCTTTAATTTCTACATTCTTGTTCGTCATCAACAAATTGTTTGGTGAGTGACAATTTCAAAATTAATTGTTGAGACATCAGTATCACTTACATTTGTAAATATAGGTTTAACATTTTCTCAAATGACAACTGAAACAAAGTGACAAAATTTGCCCCTTGTTTTGTTTCTGGAGATAAATGTAACTTCAATTTAACTTCTCCCCATAGCACGTCACACACAGTTTTGACGTAAATAAATAAATAGACAACTAAGTATTAAAAAATGTTCTGAAGAGGATTCCAAATCAAGGAATTTTGCTATCAAATTCCGTCATTACAAATCAAAATTGCAATCAAAATTGAATCAATGTAACTTTTTTTTTTTTCCTTTCTTTCTAATTCAGTGTTGAAAATTTTGGTCACAGATGAATTCATGTACTTCAATAACAATCTCAAATAGGTATAATTATAATTTTTAGGGGTGGTTTCTGGCCTAATAGACTATGGTATACATATATATAAATTTATTCGTTCCATTGGTTCTCAAATTCCTTCACAGTTTATTTCAATAATTAGTAGATTATTTCTCTAAAATCTGTTCTTCCTAATAAAATAAAAACATTTCTGAGAGATAAATTCCACCCACCTTAATTTATTTCAAAGTAGTAAAGGTACTCAAGATTTAAAAATATATAACTGTAATAATCAACACATTGACTTAAACTTGTACCAAATTGGCAACAGGTTGAACAAAAGTTTATGGTGCCCAACAGTGATTTATAGTTCCTTTGGTTTCTTTTACGAACTATTCCCTTTAAAAGAAATTCTCTTAAAAGTGAGGGAGATTTATAAAACAGCTTGAGCATGGGACTAACAACGGAGTTACTCACTGACCATATAGTGTCAAAATGCATTGGTTGTAGTATTGCATGCGCTATAAAATTAGATGCCTGTGGCTACCATAAACTTGAAATTATTGAAATATAGAGTGACTTAATTATATAGTAGTGGTTGCCCTAACCTAACAGTGAATTTTTACCCTATTATATTTAAGATTTTCAAAGGTCTTAAATGGTCAAACAATAAGATAATACAAAAATATCTCAACTTTTCATTCACTACTTTTTGTGAGCGCATTTCTAAGATTAACAATGTGTAAAAATGTGCCACAATATGACAACGCCATTTACAATGCACCAGCAAACCTAATTCCAGCAAGTAAGAAGAGAAGACTATGTGGTAGAAAAATGTTGTTGCCGCTGCTGTCATCATCTAGACTATTGCTAATAAGTTAAGAGTTAATAAATGAAAAACTATCAACTATAAAAGTGAATGAGCATGTGAATAATTCATTCCTTTATTCGTATAATTCAATGCTCATGCACTTGTTTACAGATATTCCTTAGTATCAGATTTTGTCAACAAAAAATATACTTGCAAACCATTTATTTATGCTAGATTTTAATGAAATCATTTGCCAGTCAAGAGTCAACTAGCCTAGGTGGTTTTGTGATTCTGTGTTACCACATCAATTTTACGCAACCAAGTGTAATTTGTATTTTTATAACATTGTAAATACAGTAAACCCTCATTACTCACTTAACATGAAATTTGCCAAAAAACGCTGCTCGACACAAACAAAATTTGGCAAGGAAACATTAAAATACAGATATACATAATAATCTGATAACACAGAATTTTATAACAAAATTATATAACATTATACAAATTGTTTACCTTTTATTTCAGTAAACCTGTTACCCTATTTTGTAAACCTTTTATCTCAGTTCCTAGGAATTCATGTTAATGAGGGTATACTGCAGATAAATTATTTTTTTCAAAATTATAAGGAAGAACTCGCATATCTGTGTTAAAATTGCAGTTTATAGATGTCTTTAAAGAAAGTATTTAACATAAGCTACAGAGAGTTATTCAGTGTTTATTTTATAATGATAGTTATGATGAAGCAGTTTCATTATAGTACAAGTTGTTGACTAATCACAGCAATATTTACTGAAATGTTGAAAGGAAGTGAATCAGATATGGAATTAACACCATCAAAAGTATGCAAAAAGGCAAAAACAATAAGTAGATTCAACTTTTATTTATTTAGTAATAAAGAAAGTACTGAAGGAAACTCAATAAACTAAAATATAATACACTTCAATAAAATTTATGTCACCCGAAAGGAATGGGCTCATACTCTCTTCATACTTTTGTATTAATTCTCATCATTACATCATCATTTCTAAATATGCTAATAGGGCAATTTTTCACATCAGGAAACACTTTTATAGCATGTGCATGATACAAATCCTACAGGGCTGTATTACAGATTGATGGACCAACAATCAACATTTACTGGCATTTGCACTAATCCCATAAGAATTTCTATTGCAAGAAAACTTTGAATTTTTCAATAGTTTGTTGATATACATTTTCATGTTTTTGAGTTGAATATAAGTTATCAGATTAATTCGATCATAATCAAAAAATTTCTTGAAGATTTAAGTAGAGTGCATATATTTTCAAGAACAGTGAATCCATTGTCATCAATTGCGACTCTTCATCTCTCTAACTAAAATATAATACATTAAAAATAAAAGAAATTTTCATATAAATTCAACCTATTAAAATAAATTTGAGTAAATTTGCATTATTGTACATGTATTTCAGAGGTTGGACAAGGCAACTTCTACTAGTATTGGTTTTGAGCCAGAATTACAGAGAAAGATTTATCTGTTACTGCATCTGCATCTCTATCTGATAATTCACGCCTCTCTTCCATTGTAGTGAAATTATCTTTAACTTAATGAGTAACATTAGTACATTCTTGATGTTCAGTATGATTTTGTGAATCAATATCATAAATCTGTATTTCAAATACATTGTTATTCTTCTGCTACATCGGTTTTTACAATTTCTGAGGGAGAGGGCAACAGCAGAATGTGATGTTAAAGATTCTGATAATAATGAAATACCAAACAGGTGTTTTCATGGCAAGAATTCTCTCATATCTGCTACTATAGTAAAAATTGTAACATCAATATATACACAGTTTTAAGTACAAAATAAATATATAAAAAGTCACTGTACTGAGGAATAATAATAAATAATAATTTATAAATAAATTATAATAATTATTTTATATTTTACAATAAATAATATAATGCTGATCTGATGGCTGAGATTGCTAAGGCAGTAGTAAAGTGGCAGTCATGGACCAAAGGATCAGGGGTTCGAATCCCGCCTCTGCATGGTTGTGCTGTGTGTGTCTTTTTCATCATATCATCATCATCATCATCATCATCATCACCATCATAATTTCATCCCATCTCCCAGGGCTAACAACCCTGGGGAATAAAAATAGACGTGCACCTACCCCTCCATTATCAAGTCTGAGCCCTGTTGGGATGCAAGTATCGCGTGGCCCCATGATTTCCAATTTGCAAAACAAAAATAAAAATAATAATAATAATAATAATAATAATAATAATAATAGCAATAAAATAATATAATACAAAATCAATTTAATATTATATATAAATAATATTTTCTACTAATAATTTATAAATTATCAGAACACTTCATATATTATTGAAGACAATATTGTATATTGTATTTTACTTTGTGAGGTATCTCGCAATGTATCTCTACACATACCATGATTAAAAATCATTCTAGAATAAATTTTATCATCTTCCATACATCAATTTTGGATGTGTTATACTTAAAAAACATATATGAAGAGGATCCATAACAATAAATACAAAAGAATAACGCTATCATGCGAAAATAATTATATTTTCCGAATGAAGTGCTGGAGACATCCTACGATCAACCAACTTGTGCCAAAATGGGTTTTATTTCCTCACTTGCACTTAAATACTACAGTTAATAGGGTGCAGCACAGAATGATATATTTTAAAGACATTGTAAATAAGACTCACATTGCCAAATCATTTCCTTATTATAATAATAGATATTTTGTCACAAAATCTATGTATCCCACAACATATGTTGCCAAGTTAAGGGTGCATCTATTTGGGAAAAAAAGAGACAAATTTGATGCCATTTTTGAAAAAAATATTGAAAATGTTAGGGCTGCATGTAAAAAAAAAAAAAAACAAAAAAAATTCCAATTCTAGAGCTATGACATCAGACAGATTGATAATGGAATACCAAGTTTAGAGCAAATCACACTTGTGGTTTGGCTGCTAGTGTTGTTCATTGAAAGATGAACAGATGTTTTGCCATAACCCAAATTTTCCATTTCAAGGATTGGCAAAACATGAATTCTGACTATGCAACATAATAGAGAAAGTTATTTGCTATATATAGAAGCAAGAATTATCTGCTTCATCACTTATCAGGGACTATAAATTTTTCTATAGAAAACTCACCGGTTTTGGGCACAGCATTACAGTATTTTGTCTATACTACATTAATAGAATGCGAGAAAGTAAAAATATGAAACGATCATACAGCATATATTTTAACATTTGTTTCCTCCCCACAAAATATTGTCAAAATCATCAAGAAATTTGTGCTAATATTCTGACAAAATGTTTCATTAATAGATTAATTTCAAAATTCAACATTATTTATAAACTTTAATAATGAATATCTTAATATTAAGGTTGGTAAAATTTCTCAGGTGGCACATTACATCCATCAAAATCAGGCATTTTACTTGAAGGTTCATAACCACTCAGAAGACTGACAATCACTGCCTGTGCAAAATCAACACACATGAATCAGTGTTAGAATTAAATAGCATGTATGAAATGAAAAAACATAAAAATAACAAAATCTAAAGGCATTTTAAAATATACTCTACAATAATTATATTACGCAACAAATACTCAAACAAAGGTATCAAACCGAAACCATTGAAAACGATTTCAGTAATTGACCTCCCTTTAACTCCTGAAAACCATTATTATTTTTCATTAACTGTATTGTTGTAACCACAACCGAAGAAAACAATTTTAGTTTTAAAAAGATCTTTAAAACTCTCTCCCAACATGAGAGCAAACTCATTGGGTTCACATTCTGGGAAGTGACTTGTTGTGCAAAGAACATATGTCCAAAGTTAGGGGTGTTTTTTCAAATGCCTCTAAAAGATGAGATATTTTCTTTTTTTTTTTATCAGATCCCACAGACAGAAACAGAACTATGTCTTTCTAACTCTTCAAAATTATGCTCAAGAATTCCCTTTAAAAACAAATTGTAAATGTGATAATATTACTTCAAATCTTAAATCTTTTGGTAACATTAGTTAAAATGAAGCAATAAATTAAAAAAAAAAAATTAAAATGCTTTAATTAGATATGATAACTGTTGGCAACATTTTGTAAATTACTCATAAACAAACTATTTCAGAAACAAAACTGAAATGTTTTGATATCAAAACTCAAAACAGAACCCTAAATATTTTACTAACTGCAACCATAATATTATTTGCATTGGTTTGATACCTTGCTGACTTGATTACAACTTAATGGCAATATCACTCACCATGAAAGTCCACATCTGATTTTCATAACCTTCCCAAACCAATGAATTTTTTGACTTAAAAACATCTGCACATGCTTCTATGTCTGACCGTGGTAGATGGTGTAGAAAAGACCAATTGACAGCAGCTTGTGATAACATCTGGTAATAATATCAAGATAGTCAAATTACCATTTGAGGTATTTATATTTTCCATAAAATTGAAAATAAATCTTCATTACAAAAATAAAATGACAGATATCAAATTTTATCTTCTAATCATAAATTTCAAAGGTTATTCATAAAACTAAATTTTCACTAGAATAAACACAGGAATACAAATCACATGATTGATTGATTGATGATTCGGAGCTGTCAACTGCTAAAATTATTTTACCATAAGTGTAGTACATGTTTTTTGACAGTTATCATTCCCTGCAGATGCGATCTGGTACCAACCTACCCATTGACTTGCAAGGTTTCCATCTACCAGGTATCTCCTCACTCAAGGCAAGCTCTAAACTCCCAACTAGTCTTACGGTAGTGTACTGTGTAGGAAGTGTGTGTGCAAGTAGGGGGTGAAGATAGGACAAGGAAGAGGAAGGCAAGATCAAGCATCGACCATGACCCGTTTGTTAGAGTACTGCTCCAGTATTCACCTTGTGTTGATTGGAAAAAATGGGGGAAACTACCAATCAGAGCAGCTGGCCATTAGAAGCCATTAGGCCATTAGAAGCCAGCTATGTGGCTAGTGTGGGAATTCCTGCCACTGTCAGGTCTCAAACCCTAGGACCAGTCAGTCAGAGGCACTGCAGCCGGTACAAAATACACGGCAATCAAAACTAATCTTTAAACAAACATTTCAGAGAGAACAAAACTTCAGTTTCTAAATCAAGACATGTTGAACACTATGGTAAATATTACCAGAATAATAAATGCTAAATCAAAAATGTTTAAAGGCTGCAAAAATTACATCAAAAATATCACAAAGAACATTATTATTTCTAGCACTTTTAATAATTATGTGCCATTTAAAAGGTTAAATATGTAAGAATTTTCTGCAATTCCTATTAATAGCATTCTTGAGTTTAATAGATAGATCCAAACGTTAAATATTTGTGGGAAAATGGAAAAGGAGTAAAAATAAATGTAAATAGTAATAAAAGTGTCCTGTAATTCAGAGTTTAAAACCAGTTATCTTGTTATTTTAGATACCATAGAAATTCAGAGTAACATACCTAGCGATTCAGAGTAACAATTCCTGAGGTGAGGTAATATGTATAATGATTCTGATTTATTTGTGAAGTAAAATGAGGGAAAGAACATTCAGGTTGTAATAAAGGTGAAAAGGAGACTACTTGGTAAGAGCATCTAGATATACAAAATGCAGAAGCATGTATCTTTTTATTTTCAATTTTCCTACATTATTTATTGATTTTTTTTTAACTTATTTTGTCTTTTAAGTAAATAGGTTCAGTGCTGGGCATAGTAAACATTTAATATTGCTAATCGTTTATTAACAGATATTTAGAGTCCTTACATTAAATTACAAAGAATATCAATCAAGTTAATTCTACATAGATTATGCAAGTTTCAAGCCATATAAATGAGTAGGCTACGAGACTGCACATTTCTGACCGTAATTGATTGTTTGAACTCACCAGATTTTTTTTTCTTACAATATTATTATTATATTTTAAACAGTGTAATAACAAAATGAAGAATAGTTGCAAAACACTAACATTCATAGGTCCAGTCTCTGCTGTATGTGCATGAGTTTTATTTTTTTTCTTTTCTTTTATTACAAGTTCATTATTGTAAGGTGATTTTGGAAAATATTTTTTCCTAACAAAAACACTGATTAAATTTCAAAGATTTTACTTACTTCTCTAGTGATTTGCAATTCAGGAAATGAATGCCTCGTTGTTATAATAGCATGAGCTCTATACACAGCATCTTTAGCTTCAAGGCACTGGGTAACCTCAGCTCCACATTTAGAAGCATATCTTATAGCTATCTGTAATAAATCTTGGTTCTCCACCTAGGAAAAGATCAAGGAGTCAGATGACGCTTTAAAAAGAATGAAACATTCACTTGTATACATACTTTGTTTTAAAAAAAGTAAATATAATTTTCAAATATGTAATAGATGTTTTCAATTTAACATTTCCTTCTCTTCTACACAACTCATGAATCACAGTTACACAACAGTTAATGGAGCTTCACTGCTATGGTCGTAGTCAGAATTTATATCACAGGACAAAAGAGAAATAAGAATTAAAATAATAATAATACTATTATTATACTTTCCTATATTATTTAACTTTTACAAACAAGAAGGTTTTTGAACATAATTGAAGAAATAAATTTGTAATATTCCACCAATTTCTGAAAATATCTTCACGATTTAATATTTATATTCCTCCCACTTTTGTGAAACAAGTATACTGTGTTCACTCAATAAGTATATTCCAATGAGCAATTCTTCTAGCACTAATGATCGTAATCACATTATTATCCTATGCAATCTGGTAACAGCTGCTTTTCATTAAAAGGGTGTATGGCAGAGTAAAAGGAATGTTACTTTCATTCATTTTATAAGAGTTAATTTCAAAAACATGTTTAAAGAATACTATTTGGTATGTTTTAATTTAAAGAGGATCAAGGTTGAGCGGGTGGACAATTGCCCCTCTCTCATGCCCTCTCCCTCCAGCAATGCATAACTATGAGGGCTCATACGATTTGACCCAGATCAGATATTATTGATTTACGTCAAATTTTTCAATTTCATTTTTTTATGATTAAAGGTATGTAATATAGTAATAAAAAAAATAGTTTATGAAGTGTTATTTTTGAATAATAGTAACAAGACTAAGAAATTTGAAGAAGTGGAATACATAAAAATAAAATAATATGAGATGAACTATAACACATTGAAACCAATTTATTGAAATTAAATAATTAATTATTATTTATAAATTCAATCAACTTGAAATAAGTTACAACAATAGTAAATTGGGATTTAAAATTCATGATAAACTCACAGAAAACAGTAAAGTATAATGAATATTGTCCATAACCAAAACGCTTTAAATGAACTCAAACCTGATCTTCTCCACATGTAGCAGTAAACTGTATATTCATATTCAATTTGGGACTCAAAAAAATGTAGGTGTACAGAGCAGCATGAGACGGTCCAATCCATGCAATTTTAAGTCCCTTTAGAAAACCATAACACTCTTGAACTGTGAGAAGATTTCCCAAACATGCCAATAATTGGAATGATGACGACTTAAAATTAACCACAGGAACTGATGCACCATCACGTAGTGCAATCACACTATCGTGATGACAACCCACAGCAATAATCACATTGGTAATTTTTGAAAGTGCCCTAGAAAAATTACACACCATAATTTTACAAGACTGTCACTCATATACAATTACATTTTAATTAGTGTAAGTGTTATCAAAAACTTTTAATAAATTCAAAGCCAACCAATACAAAGTCAGGAAAAAAAGCAACAGAAAATAAAAGTAAACAATTAATTTTCTGTTAAACAAAAATTGTAACAACCTTCCCAAATCTGTTATACCACATGAAGATTTTTCCCAGTTTTCATCAATCACTAAATTGGTTGAGCAACCAAGGTAGTGCAGTGCATTTGATATTGACACTTGGCAATAAACTTGTGGTTTAGCCATGATGACAGTGGCATTACAATTCCTTATACCACCTAGAATCTGTTGCAAAGCAAAAAGGATAGCGTATGACTGTATTTAATTCTTCTTCAAACGCAATAGGTTATGGTTATTGAGACAAATATGTACGAGTAAATCAAGGATAATTCAACCTTATATTCTTAAAAATACCTGTGAGCATTTCACCCCCTTAGAATGTTTAAAATCTTTTGCAATCCACAGAAATTTTTTAATGTCTTTGGCAGAGAAGTCCTCTGGGCTTATGAAATCTCGACCTATTATTGAAGAGCTAACAAATAATAAACAGGTACAATTAATCTTCAATTGATTGCAACATGCATCACCCAAAACACGGAAGTATTTATTATATCTTCGAGTTTCATGTGTACTAGTCACCTCTCACTAGTGTATCTTGCCTGCCTCAAACATATTCTGAACAATTTTGGTTTTAGAATAGGTATGGAGCTTTTTAGTGACATTTTCACTTGTCCGCGTTCTCACAACTTCAACTTAAATTTCCTCTAAATTATTGAGGCGAATCCTATAAAAGAAAATATTGAACTCAGTAGTGTTTAACATTCATATACAGAGAAAGGGAATAAGGTCAAAGTTCACAAAACCTCACTTAGAACAAAAAATCAACGTAACCTAAATATTTTACCGGCAAATAAGTTCATAAATGTATTTTGCATTGATTCACTCCTCAATCTAGTATTAATATGCAACATAATAACTTTTGCTACGTACATTACGTTGATATCTGGTTACGTATCAGAATCTTACGAATCTTACAAAACATCGCGCCTCTCCGCGTTTTCTCATAATAGCACCAGATGTCTCTGTTCAACTCAGGGCTGGATGATTTTATTAGCCTAAGCGGGAAAAACAAAATGTATTCTGATTCCAGCCATGAATAATGAAAAATGCATCTCTTAGCCCCATGATCAATGCCGGATGAATGTCTTGTGGGGGCCTAACTACGACGAAGCAACCCAAAGAATATATTATTATTAAAAATTGAAAATAAACTACTATTTAACATTTACAATTTTAAAAATGAATATTCAATTATTTTAAATATTTGTAAACCAATATTTTTAATCCTGTTCAGGGGGACCCTAAACCCGCTGGTGATTGTATTAATCCACACTCGCATGCCTGACATAAATATCTTGGTCCCAACCCTAGATCAACGTGTTCACATATGGCTTAGGGTATATGGCTATATCGCACCTCCAATAGAAAAGTGACACAAGTGCGAAATCGTCATTTTTCAGCTAAAAACAGATAAGAGGTTACCAAGAGGTACTGCTACTATTCTGAAGTTGATTTTGAATTAGTTCAATTACTGTCCGCTAACAGGTGAATATTTGGTACAATCTATAACGCGTATTACAGAACTGCGAAACTTAAAACTGCAATTTCTGAGAAATCAGAAAATTGCCCTTGTGTCATATTTCTATTGGACTTGCGATATGGTCGTATTACTATATTTGTATATACCTTAGGGTAGGGATCCCAGAATTAAGAAAACTGCCCAGAATACACTTCTTCTGTAGCCTGTCACATACATATTTAACTGTTTTTGGCGTAAAATAAAAAGTAAATAAAAATATGTTCCTCGTGTGTGTTTTCGATGTAGTTATGTTGTTTTGATAAGATATGTAATTGTTCGTCATATTATGTGTTTTTTAATCCATAGATGGAACTATTGAAACTATTGTAGTAGAAATTGGTGGAATAACTATTCCGTCAATGCTCCATTGCATTCAACAGCATTCAGTTGCAAAAGAGAAAGCTTATTCCTCACTACGCATAAAGTGTTGTTAGAGAAGAATGTTGGAAGTATGCTTGATCACGGTTAACGGGGGCAACGATGAAACTGCGAGACGATGGGGCGCGGAGTAGTGACAATGAATTCGTTCATCGTCTCCTATATTATTTCAGTAGTATACATACGTTTTGTGGGTGTCGAAACCGATCTTTATAAATGATTTAGTAGCAGTAGCAGTAGCAGTAGCAGTGCTCGTGCCCGTGTCGGCGTCGGCGTCGGCGTCGGCGTCGGCGTCGGCGTCGGCGTCGGCGTCGGTGCTTCTTATAAATAGAATACAGAAATAGAAATGTGTGCCATTTTCCATTCTTCAGGAGCTAAATCTCCATTTAAACATTTATCGAATATCTGTGCCATGATATCGATGGCACTTGAAGGGGCATTTTTAATTAATTCAATTTGGGTTACCTCCAGAACCCGAGGCTCTGCCACTTTTCGTTGTCATGAGGGCCTTACTGACTTCCTTTGTTGTTATTTGTGGAACATTTTCCTCAGTTTCTTGAGTTTCATACGAAATCTTCATATACTCTGTTCAATTCTCAGTTAGTAGATCTTCTTAATATCTTCTCAATTTTTCCAGGCTTATTGGGTCCACTTTCCAATGCTCTTTTTTATTATTCTGGATTGTACTGACAAATTTTCATGATTCTCTTGATCTTGTACTCCCCATCCATTTACTTACTTCTTTACATCTATTTCTTCAGTGTTTATTTTTAATCTCCACAATTTTCTTTTAACAACTACTCTGCATCTTACATATATTTGTCTCATAAATGAGGTATCTAAAGAAATATAATTTCTTGAAGACGTGATAAACTACATTTGTACTTTAAAAATATTAAGGATTTGTTTAAAAAAAACACATCTAAATATTCGTGTCAAATGCAACCCGCAATACTGGATAAGGTATATAGTTTTTTCCTCCTAAACGAATCTTTCACTTTTAGGGCCTTAAAAACTAAAATTTCGAGGTCTGTGGCCTCAAAGAGACGTTCCGTAGTCTCATTCCGTAGTCTGCAGGATGAGAAATTCTTGGACATTCTATTAAATTTTTGCAGGTTCGGTGCTTATTGATACTACCAATACCGTCTACACATGACTACTATAATATATTCCACCATGACCTACATTTCAGCCCTTGGTGCTAGGGGCCATCTCTGTGACGTCACGCTTAGAAAGCTAAGATTTTTGTATCTTATAATAATAATATATTTATTTTGGCCACAATTGGCGTCTTTGCCAGGTGGTAGCCAATTAATTTCACTATACAAATGTAAATTAAATATAATGTATTACCTAGAACACTGTATACCCCAGCATAGCGAGAAAGCCTCCATTTCACGCGTACACATGTGAAACTCAGACTCTGTGCACACACCCAAACACGCACGCACCACGCACAAATACGTATATACTCACACGCACACACACACAGACATACATACTTACACACACACATATTCATATATACTCATATACACATATACATACGCATATGCATATACACACGTACATGTGCGTATACGCATATATACACACACACACTTACACACATACATATGTACACTCCAAAAATGTACTTACAGCTAATTAATACCATCTAATTGTACTCTATCGTATTCAATAGTATCTAATTCTAATCTTAAATTTTATTTCATTTACTCTATTCACATCTGCTACGTCTTGCTATGCTGCACTACACTGCAACGCCCAGCCCCACACTCCGCTATATTTTATTTTATTTTTAACATTGGTAAT
>BOPP01000006.1:14779566-14791659 GCA_017312745.1 Gryllus bimaculatus | reverse complement strand
AAATAAATAAATAAATAAATAAATAAATAAATAAATAAATAAATAAATAAATAAATAAATAAATGCAAGTTTCGGATTATTGTAGAGGAACTCACAGTGTTTGTATTTAAAGAATTAATAGTACCTTCATTTTAATCAGACTAAAGATCCTACATTTTAATCAGCAAAAAATTACCCTCGTTGTGATGGAGTTGTCAGCGGGATTGTTTACAGAAAGAATGGGAGTGTTGGCGGTCACTGTGACGGCGTGCAGCAACGCGGCGGCGCGGCGGCGGCGGCGGCGGCGGCGGCGGCAGCAGCAGCGGGCGGTGGGCGTCGATGCACTGGCGGCGTGACGGAAGCATGGAAGGATGGGCATGGTGGCGACATTGGAGACGGTGATAGAAATGTGGGAAACGACGGATTACACACTGACGGCGGTAGGAGGAGGAGGTGGTGGTGACTGTTGAGTCGTGTTGGTTGTCGGGAATGTGGTAGTGTTCTCGGAGGCAGCGGTGGTGGAATGGTGGTCACGGCGTGGCATAAATGCAGTGACGGCAGCGGTCGCAGCAGCTGCGGCGTTTTGATTTCACTTGATTTGATTTATTTTGTCAAAGAGCAATAAAAGCCGTATGCGACGTATGGGGGAGAAGTACAATTTGCGCGCGTTATCTACCGAGACGGTGGAAAGTATGGCATGGCGTAGGGTTACCGTACGTCCTCTTTTCGCTGGACAGGTTCTCTGTTTGAACTAAGAATAATTGCCCGCAGGATTTTATAAGAAAGGACGAAATGTCCTTTTTTATTGGAAAGAGAGTACTACTTTTAAATGCAACCTAGGCGTACACAGTACAAAGGATATTGCGCGTTTTCAACTTTTTCGAGTCACCAACTTCATAACATTTCATTGTTGTATAAATAAATACCAATCGACTTCAACTCTCGCGCCCAACAACCACCAAAATCCATAGATCAACTATATCCACATGTCCTTTTCTTCATGAAAAGCGACAGTGCTGCGACAGTGCTGGTACAGCATATTGTATGATGGTGCTGGTTATAGATTCTGTGCTCTGTGGTGCTAATATTTCGATCAGGGTGAAAAAGAAAAGTCTTGTTTAATGATATACTTAAAAATTGAAAGCGTTTGTTGCAACGTTCAAAGCAAAGCAATGGTTTAATTGTTGAGGGAGATTTCATCATCCACCAAATACTTCTGATACAAAACTGGAAAAGACATTAATGGTAATGAAGTGATGACAATGATTGAAGTATTTATTTTGTCTGTAGTATTCGGTCTTTAAGAAAAATAAAATTATTATATTAAAATATTTTATATGAAGTGTCCTCTTTCTAGAGTTCCTCCTAAGAAATATCCTCATTTTCTGTTGGAGGGCGGTGACGGAAACTGAGTGCTGGTGAACGGTATATATGCCGGACGCTCACAGTGAAAGCAACTCCTACTCTACAACGGAATGTAATTTTGTAAATAAAGACCTCTACAACGGAATGTAATTTTGTAAATGAAGACTTACTCACATCCGATCGGCGGCGACAGAAAAGGGGGGGGGGTGACGGTAGGTTTGGTGCCGTCAATGGTAAGCAGTGGTGGTGGCGTGTTGATCATTGCCAAAAAAATTAGTAACAGCGGCATGAAGGCTGAGGAGGCGGCGCCGCAGCAGATGGAGGTGGGGGAGAATGAGATGGCGACATGAGGACAAGTCGCAAATAGCTCATTCGCGGAAGGCAATGGTGGTGGAGACGCAGACGAAAACTAGGTGTCAACGATGGCAGCGGTGGCGGCTGTGATTGTTGTGACGTGTTGGTTGTTGATGGAGAAGGTGACGGTGACGGTGACGGTGACGGTGACGGTGACGGTGACGGTGACGGTGACGGTGACGGTGACGGTGACTGCTACGCGGCAGCGCAGGCAGCAGCTTCGGCGTTGACACAGGAGGTGGCCCCAACCTTGAGACATGTTAGAGAAATCGGGACCTTGTTAAGAAATCGGCTAACCCCTTCTGAAACATCACGTCAGTAAGCAGTTTGTGCACGCCATAGCGCACAGCACTATCGAGGTTCTGCGCATGCGCAGATGCTTTCCAGTGATGCGAAATTTACACTGCGCAGAAGATAGTGCCGTCGATTTCCTTAACGTTCGAGGGAGCAAAACTCTAGTATTATCCACGCACGTTTTCTTGAGCCCTAATTTCGCTAGATGCGAGAGGAGTGGCGAATTTGATTATTTTATTGACAG
The DNA here is from genome assembly GCA_017312745.1 of Gryllus bimaculatus. Classification (NCBI taxonomy): domain Eukaryota; kingdom Metazoa; phylum Arthropoda; class Insecta; order Orthoptera; family Gryllidae; genus Gryllus; species Gryllus bimaculatus. Next base: position 14,789,423 of record BOPP01000006.1, on the reverse strand, counting down.
GATTATTATATGAAAATTGTAGCTCGTTTTTCGATGCAAACTATTTTCTATTAGGCAGGAGCAAACACATCTAGTTAGAGTTTGTCAACAAAACGTGTTGCTATCATTTATTCTGAATTCAACTAATATTGAAAAAGGAGTGGGGGTAGGTATGCCAGGGCTCAAGAAAACGTGCACATACAATACCCCTTAAGCCTCTACAGTGAAACCTCCTGAAAGACCACCCCTTTTAACAACCACCTCTCTCAATGACAATTTTTTCTTGGATCGGACACAATTCCATATATTGTATGTAAATCGTACCCCTGTTAACAGACCAACCCTCTCCCCGACCACTGACCAGCCCTTTAATAGCAATTTTCTTAATTTACAGCATTTAAAAGACCACTTTCAGGAATCTGCAGGAGTTAACATGAAAATTGGCGACGTAAAAAGCATTCGGACCTCAGCGTCGTCCGGTGCCTCAGCCTCATTCTCGAGAACATCGGAGGGCGCGGGAACCGGGAAAACAAGTGACAATAAACAGTGATCTATCATTGATTTGGCGATGGCTGCTCGCTCCATTTCAATTTCATTGCTTTTAATGAAGCGGTAGTTATGAAAGCGATCTAAAAGTTAATTCTTTGAATTAACAGACCTTCCTTAACTTACCTTCCTGCAAGAACATTTGGAGCGGTAGCATATCAATGACGGAAGTAAGGGTTATCGACTTGCCCCGTAATCTGAGCCCAGCGCTCACTGATTTTTTTACGAGGTTGAGATTTAAAAAATTGGACGTAGAAGTGTGAGAAATGCGAGGTTTTGCCCTTCTAACACTAAGACATTGAATCTATCATGCATCCCTAAATGATCAATCTACGCAACAATTACAGTTCGTTACCGATAGACAACTATAAACAACCGATAAACAACTGAAAGTGAAAATGACAAAATATGCAAAATAAAACTTTCTCAAAATGTTTCATATTTCACAACTCGTGCTCTTCGAACTAAACGTCTTTCATAAGCAAACGATATAATAACAAAACATCGAACACTGAAAAACGTCGAGTTGAAAACATTAATATTTAAAAAAACAACAACACCGGCTTCTCGCACGTGTAACTGCAAAACACATCGACGTTGATGTCGCATCTCTAGTTTCGATAGATTGATTAATTGGTAGTGATTCCGGGCACGTCAACTAAAGAGATCATTATTCCCGTAAGTGTAGTGTGTTTTTGCTCGGACGGTGGCAGTTTCGTTCCCCCGGTGTATGGCGAGATCCAGCGCCGACCAATCGCCTAGAGGGATATTCCACAATCAGGTATCTCCTACCAGAGGGGTTCCGCCCCAGCCGGGACAAGCTCTAAGCTCCCGTCCGGTCTCCCAGCATGTGTGGCAGTGTAGTGCATATTAGTGTGTGTAACGGCTGATAGGACAAGAAAATGGGAAGGAAAGATCGCGCGTGGTCCGTGGCCCATCTGTTAGGGTACTGCTCCGGCATTCGCATAGTGTTTATCTGACAAACCAAAGAAAACTACCGATCAGAGCAGCCGACCGCTAGAATTCTCCTCCAGTCAGCGCCTAGTTGCGACGTACGCGGTGCCATCAGCACGAAAACATCTTCAATACATCGATGTTTTGAAAACCTCGACACCGATGTTGCATCGCCGGCGACGCGATGTCGGCGACGCGATGTCGGCGACGCGATGTCGGCGACGCGATGTCGGAAACGCGATGTCGGCGACGCTGTCGTCGCGACGTCGGCGGTGCCGCTGCGTCGGAGCCTTGTGTCAGCGGGGTCGACGTCTGTGGCTTTGGCGGCGGCGGCGGCGGCAGCTGAAGCGTCTCTGTTCCGCGTTATCGCCGCGCCACTTGACTCCTCGCGCGACCTCGTGGAGGCCCTGGCGGGCGGGGACGCCCGTCGCCCCACAGCCGCAGCGCCGCGCCGCGCCGCATGCACTGGTGCCGCCAGTCGCTCACGAGTCGCGGTCGCGGTCGCTCCCACAGCGATAAGCTATTCGTAGCGCGTGCGACTACTGCCCGGCGCCGGTTCCGTTGCTCGAGGAAGAGGAAGGCCGCTTCAGCTCCACCCTTCTTCCTGCTTCTAGGTGCGCCTTCTGACAGAGGTACGCAAATGAGTATTGGCGCGTGCCGTCCGTGAACAGGAAAAATGTAATTTTCCTGGGAAAGGGTTTTGTCCCCAGCGTAGCAGTTTATTTCGTGGCCAAAGAAAAGTGTTTTGTCCTGTAATGTGAACTATGTATTTATCCATTTACTAGTAAAAAGAGGCTGCTTTCTAAACATATTTCTTCATTTTACAAAAAAGAATAACGCTATTTGACAATTGTCATATTTCGTGTACTCCGGCGATACGTTTACGCGAGAGATCGAATCACTTTCTCTGATATTGATGATAAGTAGTCTTTTATCACAGGAACGGAAATAATAAGACGAGTATTTTAATGTAATTGCTTTTTTTGTCTTTCTGTGTTCATTTCTTACAATTGGGGACTTATGAATCATAGCAATCCTAACAAAATATTCAAGTGTTTCAATACATATTTTTGCAGAAGTTTATTATTCTAGCAATTTTCATAAAATTTATTTCTTAAAAGATACGTAATGACTTTGCAAAAACAGTTTTTTTTTTTTTTACTTGGCAGGTTGTTTCTTACACAAATTTACAATTGAGTGCTGACGACGCGAGGTGCCCACATGAGAACGCAGTCTGTTTGGATTAACCTACACTGCTTGTAGTATAGCCTGTTGGGACAAATTAGTGTGAGCGCTGAGAATATTGTCTTTAGGTTCTAAATAACAGGAACAGGATCGTCGTGCAGTAGCATAACGAAACGAGTGCGGGCCCTCCCATACAACATTTATCCGGGCCTCCTGTACAAAAGTGTAAAGTTAACAAGTGTAGTGTTGGTAACTTAAGTAGTAAAAATATCCCCTAAAAATGGGCCCATTTTAACCCGGGCTCGCCGGCATTGCGGATCTTGCGGGCCGGAACGTTACCCCACTGTCGTCGTGTTTCTTGATCTTAAATCCCAATTTCTGAGATTCATCGGTTGACGCAGACGTAGAGCACTGTGCTTCAGCGCTCCAAAGATTGTGTACCAGGGAATGAGTTCTCATGTTTGTACAATGAGTATCCTTTATGTCAGAGATAAAATTAACTCTTAAAAAATTAATCCAGTAGCTAAGCCACAGAATATTTATTTTTAAATTGTTTTAATAATGTAATTTCAAATTGTGTAAATTTATTTTGTTTGTAATTATCCTATAAACTAGCACTTATTTTCATATTATATATTATATCCTTTTTTTACATATTTGTTTCACCTTATTATAATTTTTATTACATATTATGTACATATTTTGAGTTCTATACGAAATATTTTTCCGAACTCCTGTAATAAGTATATTAGTGCGTGCCGTCGGTGCACAGAAAGTGACACTTCTCAAAAATGTTATTTTGCTGGAGAAGCGTTTTATCCCAAGTGTAGCCGTTTTTTTCACGGACAAAGAGAAAGTGTTTTATTCTGTAATGTGAACTATGTATTTATTCATTTACTAGTAAAAATAGGCTACTATCTAAACATGTTTCTTCACTTTACTAAAAAATAACGATATTGACAATTGTCACTTACCTTGTGCTCCGACGATAAAGGCTATGGGTTTACGCGAGCCACCGGATCAGCTGCTCTGATATTGAGTTGTGAGACCATCAGCCGAATTGTTATATTGGAGCGTAAGAGGTTGTTCCAAAAGGGCCCACACATTTTCTTGAGTTCCAGCCTTCACTCTGTTTTATGCATGCGTAGTTGAATTATTTACAAACGCAGCAACGATAACATTAATGCGATATTTATTAAAACAATTAAAAAATAACTTCCACTCCTCTCAATTCTTTTTCATCTAACAAACAGAGCTCAAGAAAATGCTCGCGAATAGCAATAATAAAAGGCTATATATGATACAGTGAATCTCGAAGTAGCACAAGGTCTGATTTCTGAATCGCAGTATTCTGATACATGAGAAATATGAGAAGAAAAAACAGAAATTTGGAAAATTATAATCGAATGAATCATAATAAAATGATCAATGATAGTTAAGGCAGAAAATTATGCATTTTATTACAATTTGAAATCACAATTATAATTGTTCTTTTTACGAGTTTTGCATACTGGAAAATAATTTACTACTAAAGTACTATTATTTCTCAGAAGCGTTTAGTTTGCCCAGGAGTTAAACCAGGGGGGAAACCAAGCAATTGATCAGACACGTGGTTGTGAGATTATCACCAGATATATTTCTTATTAGTATACGCTGTGTACGAGTGTTCTGCCTGTTATAAATCATTGAATGTAAATGACACCGCATTGTTTTAATTAGAAGGAATTCTAGGGTTTTATAATGTCGATATTGATTCAGTTGTTAGTTTTGTTAATCTAATATATAAAAATCAATGTTTGTTTGTTGGACGTTGGTTTGTTGGAACGGATGTCTGTTCATCCGATTGCGATAAAACTTCGTCAACGTATTGCTTGCACTTGCGCGAAGGTTATAGGCATAGTACAATGCAAATGTGTGTATGTCTGTCGCAAAATGGGGGCGTTTTTAATTATGATTTATGAGTTTATGATGACTCAAGCACCCCTGAACAGGAGCTTTTCACTACCCGCCCTACCCTCAAGTATTAAGCGCGTCTTCGCTGAGTATTGAGCCACTGCCATTGTGAAAAATCGGCCGGAATTCCTACTTGAACGTTATCTCGGGCAAACAAAATTTGTTCACGACAATGTCATAGCAACTGAATGCCTAAACTTGAGGGAGACCGTTAGGATACTTGACAACCACATCCAAACCAAGACAGAATAAACCCACACTCCCCAAAAAGACTTTCGTCTATTAAAATGTTTGCAGAGTTTAGCCTAAAACGTGATTAACATTCACGTGACTAGTAACGTGTGAAGTATAATACATTGCAAGAACAAATAAGTATTTTTTTCGAGACAGTTTCATACTTATTTCGACATTTTTAGCTTTTTTCAGTCAATTATGTTTTTTTTTGTTTTTGTCCAGATTCAATTTCAACATCGTTTCAAAAGTATACTTAAAATAATCAAATATTTTGGCAAATGTGTATTTTTCTACCAAAAGCTGTCTTATGTACACATACATTAATAAACAGTACTGTTAATTATTCGATTGATGAGTGGCTGACTAGTGTTTTCGGTAGCGTCAACTTCTAAGATCAGTATTCCCATAATCTTAGTGTGTGATATATCGTGGAAGGTGGCGGTGATCTTTCTCCATTCGATATCCAACGTCGACCTACAAGTCGGCTTGCGAGGTTTTCCTCAACCAGGTATCTCCCCCAGCCGGGAGAAGCCCTAAGCTCCCTTCTGGTCTTCCGGAGTATGTAATAATGTGGGAAATATAAGTGAAATTGTGAGTAATAATAATAATAATAATAATAATAATAATAAAATAGTTTCTTTATTAATGGCGAGGCTCAGGCCATAGGGCCTGGCTCTTCCGCCTAACCACTGAACTTTACATACATTTAGAGTAGTAACATTTTTAAGAGGGGAGGACAAGTTGTACATTTACGTCTGGGAGAACAACTGCCATCCCGGCATACGCCCTTAAGCGATTGAAGTAAAACCCAGTAAAAACCTCAATCAGGATGGCGGCTTAGGGCCGAACATTCATAGAAGTGAGAGGGATGAGGGAGAAACCGTAAGGGATGATGGTTTACGAAGAAAAGAGGAAGAAAACACGTCAGCGGTCTGTGGCTTTTTGATAGGGTTTAGCATGGACAGGAGAAACCATGGAAAACTACCGATCAGAGCAGCCGTCCGCTAGAATTCCCCTCTAGACGGCGACTGGCTTCAACCTAGCTATGTTGCTACTGTAGAAAATCCTGCCAATATCGGGACTAGAACCGTAGAAGCTTTCGGTCAGAGAGACTGCTGTGACATTAATTGATGCTCTGAGCCACCTAATCCAGTTTAATTACTATAAAATAGAGAGCCAAATGACTGTTGACTACAGCAAAACACCGTTGACTTTCACAACTAACGAAAATACCGAAATTTTACGTTTGCTACCTAGACAAAATTGTAATGGTATACTCATATAGACCAGCTACCTAAATAGATTAAGGCAACCGCCGGTTTCACACTAGATTTAAAGCGTATCTTTTCGTAAAGTAATTAATGGTTAATCTGGGATTAACATATTTTCGGAAATAAAATATTTTAATACGTAATGCATGGGGACTCCTTTTAAATATGCCATGGGAGGTCACTTCTTTTTCCCCCTGTGCCCTCCCCTATGAACACTCATGCTTTGATAATATACCGAATTAAGTATTTGCTGCTTGATATGAAACAGTGCTGTACCTCCTTTACCAACTGTGGCTTATAAATGTCACTATTTAGCATGAAAGTTAAAAAAGGAAAATAGATCGAATAAGAAATTGCTGTTTTAAAGTTGATGCGGATTTCATGCACAGCGGACGCACTTTATGACGTTTAACTCTTGACTAATAAGAGCTTGATTGTGTAATCTGTTCAACATTTGTTGTACAGGAAATTCTTAATGTCTCGGTGTAATGCAATTTATTTTGTAATTTAACTGCTTACCTTTAAGATAAAATGATAATGAAAAAATAATAATTTCAATAGGTTTTGTCTGTTGCATATTCACTCTCAATGTTTCGTAATATTTTTAATATTATAGATGTACATGAACCACTGCCATTAATTTTTCCACTTCGTCTTGTTGATATCCTGTTCGTTATGTATAGAATTGCATTTTTATAGAAATTATCATTTTCTAGGCGATCTCGATTTAGATATCTCGAGTCATCAAGAGTTTTAAAATGTTAACGTGACAAAATTCGTTTTAAATATTTTAAGTAAATAGTAATTTTAACTTAATATTTTATGTTGTTCTTTGTTTGCAAAAAAGCCTTAACGAAACTGATCTCCAGAAGCAATTCCAAATTAGACATGGAACTTGTATGATTCGATGGTTAGAAATGAATACACGTTTGTTATACGATGTTCTAAATCCCTTGTGTAATCCAAGTACGGCTTTCCCGTTAAATGCTTTTTTTTAAAATTATGTGAGAGGTTGCAAAATACTACCTCATCAATAATGTAATTGCCTTGGCATTCTGAGGGTACGAATTGAGGTGCGGAGACTGCAGGTGATAGTTTCTCTGAGAGAGAGGGATAAGTAAAGGTTGTGGAAAAGCATTGATTTGGTGTTGCCAGGAACTCAATTGCCACGATGCCTTTTTTTGGTGCTTTAGGTATGGTGTCCACACTTTCTAATTTTGAAATTAAGGGATGCAAATGAAGAACAAAAAACCTGGGTTGGTGAATATGAGAATACTTTTATTTATTGTCCTAGTTACGTCGGGCACCGGGGGTACTTCCTAGATAATAGTCGGAGTCCGGATAAAAGAAAAGTGTTAGGCCATGTGTGTAATAATCATGTATTTCAAATCCACACAAAAATTAGTTTTCAACATGTAACCTCTGACTGTTCATTTATGTCGTTTTGTTTCGTACATGCCATAGCGGTACCTGCGAAAGTCTGCGAAGATTGCAAATTCTTAATTTTTATTAGACTATCGATTTATAGGACGTGAAAAAATATGTAAGCTGTTTTATTACCAAACAACTTGTCCAAATCTTTAAATAAGTGAACCATGAGGAGTAGAAGCACATCTAATTCTCAAGAATTGTCCATCGTGGTTGAACGGCGGCGTTAAGAAAGTCCAGCCTTCGCTTTCACGTCGTCACGCGTGGACAGAAGTGCCGTTTAAATACCAGCACCCGGTACGGGATTTCACGGAGGCAGCTGACCTAGATCCTTTATTAGAAGAACAATTTTTTATGCATCAAGGGCGTCATTGCTAGGATTCAGATTTATACGGAATAACATGTTCCTAAATGGTCTCATGGATTTCATTTGTTTAAAATGTGGACTAGCCGACCTGGATGACCACATCACGTAAGGCCCTGCACCGACTCAGCGCTTAGGTCTCAAGGGTCGCGGGTTCGACTCTAGCCTAGCGTATGCTTGTCCCTTTTCTCTCATGTACGTGGTGTTGCGGAGGGCCTCGCGTCCTGCTGATCCCAGATCAGAGGAGCCTTTAAGTATGTTGGAATCTAGTGTATGGTCGAATATGCGTCCAATCGGGACGTAGGGGGTAACTGGCTTTCACCTGGATAAAAGCCCTAGAAAAAATGTACCAAAAATTCAATAAAATTATTTATGTAGCGAAAATAGTGTAATAATGAAATATTAAAGTTCTTAAAATAGAACAATGACAGAAATTACTTTTAATATTAGTTGCAGAACAATATTTCATCTTTTTTTGTACTAAAATAGACTGATCATTATTGTGTTGCTGAAAATAAGTTTCTTACTCGTTCTATGATAATTAGTCATTTATAAAGTACTATTTTAAATATTCAAATATAACACTTATTTAAAACTGCTTTGTACTGGCCGTTTAAGATGGCAGATAATGAACATCCTAACTCTGATCATTACCATCACCACTATAATCTTCATTGTTGTCGTATGTTTTCTTTCCAATTACAGTTTTTATCATGCCTATCTCCCCATTTACGCAAACCAAAAGCCCCCTGCTCTTTCATAGCCTCTGCCTATCCCCCCCTCCATTTTTAGGTAACTTCTTTGAATGTCCTATTCATTGACTTTTCTGAATTATCCTTCGACCTTTAGTGCGCAGTTCTGCTCAATTGCATAAATCGGGGCCAGGCTGTCCGCCTTTCACTAGATTAGAACCGATCGCGCCCGAGCTCCTCTCCTCTCCCATTGGGCTGCCACGAAATGCAGCAGGCCCATTTAATTACTTTTCTCTTTCGCAGAGAGTGCTCTAGCCAATTATTTTGCTTCTATTTCTACGTATTTTCCGCTTTTCACTATACTTTTTTTAAATGTTGTGAACATTTGTTTGCAATTTTTATGAATAGTGTTTTTAAATGATTCAAATTTTGAGTAACTCAGTTCTTTAGTTCTCAGTCTTCTCAGTTGTCTTATGAAAGCGTATTCATGTGACTTCTAATCGTAAAAGTGAAATACTGTTCAATTAAAACAGGATTTCCTGGTCTCTTCATGAATCATAATGTGCAGTATTGAGGAAAATGCCAAAGTACTGAGGTTTGTAAATAAGTCGTATATTATTTTGTGTCATTTGTGTAAGTAATAGTGGCATTTGGATTGCTTAGATCATAAAAATATTTTACTGTTTATGTATACTACCGTGATGTTAGAAACAACTTAACGATAAATTCACCACATGCGTAGAATGACATTCATCGGCACATTCCTCAAGATTCTTTGCAGAGTATATTATTAATTGGCACATATGTTAGCATACTGCGTTGATACGAATTCGTTTATTAAATTTCAAAAATATCATCTTACATTAAATTACAAATTATGTAAGTTACATAGAATGTGTTCATATTGAACTGCGAATAGTAAACAGCAGAAATTGTCGTTTTAACAAGGTTCTGTGAAGAATAATATATCATTATATGAACTCCGTGCATTGGCTCCTATATAAGCATCTTCGGTCAAGCTTTGGGAAATTATTAAAAATATACAATTTATTAAAGTAGGAAATTAGTAGCTTCTGATAAGCTAATTACAGTGCGAATACAGCCATGTCCGAATTAAGTAGAGCACCAAATCTAACTAAATAAATGCGTAATGAATTTTACGTGATAAGATGAGAGGCAGAGCGTGGTCTCGTGAAAACTCCGATAATAATAATAATAATAATAATAATAATAATAATAATAATAATAATA
>BOPP01000006.1:14758240-14771979 GCA_017312745.1 Gryllus bimaculatus | reverse complement strand
TATTATTATTAATTAATATAATAAAGACATTTACCATAAGGTAAAGCCAAATTGATGTAAAAATAATTATAGTGTTAATCGTATTTCAACAGTTTTCAGATAATTCAGTATTTGTATAAACATTGTTGTTTACATAGATAATTTTATAAACACAACTTGCAATTTCCCAACTGATTGCGACGAATAATTACTGTCAAGCTATAATTATCTTACACATGCTGATGTTGGTAACTACCGTACTGGACAGTTTTTTTCCTGCGATACATATTATTATTGACCAATACAGCCAATTCACCCAGTGGTTGTAAGTCTTCTAGGAACCTCACTATAACACGATTAGGACTGACGTTTCTTGAAAGTGTGGAAGCGCTAGTGGCCCTTGACTGCTCATAAGGCTTTGGAAGGTCAGCGGAAACGCAAGACCTCTTTTTAGTGGTCGGTCACCATATCCCACTTTAAGGCTGGTCCATTTAATTCGGAGCGTCTTCCTCTGCGACACTCATAGTTGACAATTGTAATATCGCTTTTCTACTGCCATTGTTTAATTCTCTTATTAAACAACTGCAGCTCATTTACTATTGATAGTCATTGTGTTCCAGTTTTATTATAGGACAGGTTTCGACCAATCATATAAACGTTTGCAACCCAATATTAAGACGTCATTTTGTCCATAAAGACGATCCACGCGGGAATGAAGGTACTTCAGAACGGCAGTGCAAGACACTAAAATGTTAAACGGAAGTGAAACGTACTGGAATTATCCTTGCAAACAGTACAAGAAAGACAGAATTCATACCTAATAAGTTGAGCGTCAACTGGTTTTCATTAGTCATACAAACAAGTACTGAATGAGACTCGATTAAAAGCAGGAGCGAGTTCTGTAAACTTCTTACTGAGTATTAATACCCATGTTTCTACCCTTCGTATTGTTTCATAATGTACTCAATCCAATAAAAATCATTATATTCCAGATGTGCCAAATGCGTTAGCGACTGCAGTTGTGAATCCGCAACCGAAGTTCTGTAGATAGAGTCCCAACGGTGGAAGATTTGAGAGTAACAAAATACTTTGAAATCGAACGATGGATGCTTCTGTCCGAATAAGATTTTTTGACGCTGGCTGTTCTCAGCCATACCCGTGTTTTCTTTTGATCATTTTCAGGCACGCGCCCAAACAGTACCGTAAACAACGTGTCTTGGAACTTACACGACCATTGCTTGCACATTCTGTTCCCACCCCACCCTCATGACTGGGGGATGGGTTGATTCGTAGTTCCTTTCTTCGCGTAGAAAGTCAATATACCTTCTAGAATTTTTGGCTTGCAAGTATGTTTTCACTCGGTGAGAGGAGGGGAAATGCAGAATGACGTAAAAGCAGATAAAAGGACAAATAAGACAAAATGGCAAAAATAAGTATCAGACGCATAAAGAAGCAAAATGGAAATCTACCAAAATAACTCGAGAAGCACAATCAAATGATTTCTATTGTCAAACGTCATGAAATAGTAACCATAATAAAAAGGCATTTTGTCAAACTTCCGGGCTCTACTGACGAGTATATGATTCGTGGATATTGTGCCATAACGTGAGTGTAGTGACCTTTTTCGATAGCCTTCCTAGATGCAGTGGTTTATTACGTGAACCTGTGAATCGTGGATCTTGGAAGAGTTAGAGAAATTTCCTTTTATGGGAGCCATTTCACCCCTTTAACACGATAGCCTCTTTGCGTAATACTCCGACGTTAGTCCAATTAAACCTAAAACCTTTCTTTTTTCTTTCAGTGACTTGCTGAATAGAGATTTTCATTGCTATTAATTAAAGTTACTTTTAAATGAATGAGAATGCAATTCATTTCAGAACATGATATTCTTGATTTCGATACATGTATTCAGTTTGATTGTATCAATGAAATGAAAGGGTTTGTATTGAAAATGAGGTCGTGCTTAGTGGATTTGGTAGATAAAACGTGATGGTACGAAAGGTCGTGGGTTCGAACTCCTTTCAGAGTACATGTTTGACCTCTTGTCTTCAGTGCGCGTGTAATATCACCGAGGACCTCCTGTTCTATAGGCCACAGATCAAACAAGGCTCCAAGTGTGAGTCTGTAATATAAAGTTCCAGATGCACTCACACGCGATAGAGAAGAGGGTAAGTGACTTCAGTTCGAAAAACGGCTGAAGGAGAGGAGGGCAAGTCACGAACACGTAGCAAGGCACATGTCTTGAAGCAGGACCGACTTGCAATTGCAATTACACGTTCCATTTATCCATGAGCTGAAGTCGTTTTCTGAAACATATACTCGTAGGCGGTGACCGAAGAGATGAATACTGCAAGAAAATGGAATAATGCGACTTTACTTTGGATTGCTTTGCGCACACACCTTTCTCGGATAAATCTTATTCCGCGCTCATTGGTGTGTGGTAAAATATAATATTTTGGCTCTAAAATAATATATTATTTAGTCGTCTCCTAGTAAAAGCGGTTACTTTTAGAGCATGGTTAGCTTGGTAAAAGTGCAATTTTCAACCCTCTATGCATGCCTCAAAAGAACTGCTTTTACTAGTGACTGTCTAAAATAGTAATTAAAGAAACGAGTGGATAAATAGAGGTTTAATTGCACGAGTGATATGTTCAAGAAAACGAATGACGATTGGAGCGAGTTTTGTTATTTAATATGAGTGCAATTATACCCCTTTATTCGCATGTTACGTTCAATATTTTTTCGTTTCCATTTTAGGATAGTTTAATTTTGAAAAATTCAAACATCTTTACAATTCAAGATAAAATTGTATGACGTATTGCTTCTGAAAAAGACCTATTTCAGAGGAATGTGCATTGTGTACTTATGATCACCATAGTGACTAAGAGGAAATCATTATTGAAAATGGAAGGTATTGAACAAATTCCGGATGAAATATTTGAAGAAGCTGACACAGCAGTGAAAACATTACTTCTCACGATAAGTAAAGACAGATATGAGAGAGGATACAACGTGTAAAAAATGTTAGAAAGTAAAATAAACGAGTCACTTCATACTCAGAGGTTTAACTAGCGTGCTTTTTAAAACTGGTAAATGCTCGTACAACTGACGTTTATATTTTTTTTTACATTTGAAACTTGTTAAGATCAAATGTTCTACATGCAAAATATTTAATTTATTCATGTTAAATATTTTATGTTGTTCCATCAGTCAGCTAGTGTTAAACCAATGTTTATTTCACCAATTTTTTGACTCATTCTTCGGTTTTACGTAGTTGATGTGGCTATGTAATCTGTGATGTAAATTTTTGTTCATGTTTCTTGGCTGACTGGTGTGATATCTCATAGTTGGATTTAATGAGTATATTTTATTCACTTAATAAACAATAAAAATTAGGTGTCTAAAATAGGCAGTTGAGTAAAGTAGGCGTCCTAACGCCGATTTAATTTTCAAAGCCTTCACATTATAAAATTACCATATCAATGATATCGCCAAAATGGTTATAGACAGGCATTTTCAGACAATTAACAGTTAATTCGTATTATGATTTACTAAACTTTCTGTGACTCTTATTGTCTTTTTAGGACAATTTAGTAACGAAATATTATTAAACGACGTTCTGGATCTTTTAATTTTTTATATTTGACATTATTTAACATTTTGAGTTTGATCACTATCTACGAGGGACTAACAGAAACGGCCCATGGCTACCTCAGCAGGTTATCGATAGGCAGGGTTCCAGTCTGGTGAACTAGAGAGAGGGGAAATGGTGAGGAGTTTGGGGACGCTCATTCCCAAGTTCTTAGTTAAGTATGATAAGGAATGGATGCAATGCGAGGAGGGGCGAGAGTTCGTTGAACCTGACGCTTGAAGGGGAAAAAAACGTTCATTTGTGATAAGGACCCATTCAAAATGTAGACCTTAACGTCAGAGGAACATTCTCGTGAAATGGACCTTTTATTATTGAACTTTATCTCAGATAACTCGACGGCAACCGTCGCTCAATGCTGAGGTAGTGGGTTTGAACCTCGCCAAAGCCGTAGGTGTTTTCACCTTGTGGCTACAGCCTGCTTGTCGAAGGCAAACTACCACGTTTCCTGTGTAATCATCTGAAGCAATCATTTATCATTTCTTAATTGTTCAAGAAAGCCAAGATTCAGTTCTCTATTCTTGAATGCCAAGAACCCGTTTGATATTTAGCACAAGAAAAAAAAGTCCAATAAAAAACGATTTTATATCTCAGCGCAACTTTACAAATCCACCCCCCCCCCTTTTGAATGCATCAAAACTGCAGTCGCATTTGTAGTGCCAGGCAAAATATAAACTAGTGTTTTATAGCTTCAAATTGGTTAATGGTCTGTCAATTATCCATAAATCCTGGTGGCAATTAGCAATAAATTCAAAGATGAAGTGGAGGACAGTGAATATCGAAAACACAAGTGGTATATTATTATTATTATTATTATTATTATTATTATTATTATTATTATTATTTTGTTATTTGAAGTCACATTGACATCTAGGTCATTAGCGATCACAATCGCATATAACGGATTGGTAACTGTGAAGATGACATATAGTGATGATAGTGGGTAAAAGGACGAATACAAATATAACCATGCCCGAGGCGGGACTCGAACCCGCGATCCTTGGATCCGAGATCGCTAAGACACTACTGCCTTACCGATCTCGGCAATCCGAACCGGCTTTTATGGTTGTTAAAAATGATGCTTTTTACACTTTACGGCTTGACTCGGTAGCATTCAAGCACGCAGATAAAGCTCAGGGTTCGAGTGGATTTTTCATCATATTATTGTCCCGAGGTTGGCTTTTCCTTAGTTCACATCTGAACCATTATTACAATCAGAATCATTCACGCCTCTCATAACTCCTACATCATCCGTACTGTGTCAGGCAATGGCAAACTATCTCCGCGATCATACATCCGGCAAAAGTATGGCGTAAGCTTTACACATCGATTTCACTCATAGTAAGAGCGAGGTGCTTATAATTAGTCTTTACATCTCTAAATCGAGGGGTGCATCTCGAACCATACATCTCATTGGGAGCTCCTATGCGGATCGAGTCCCGACGGTGGTGGATTTTCGAGATTAAGCCGAATTCAAACCAGTGTCTGGAGAAGAAACCAGACGGTCGGATGGCTTGTCCGTTCTGTATTTTCCGTGGTTCCTCCGTTCAGTAACAGGTGCCTGCCGAAGCAGTACATTGACGACGCACCCGACCTTTCCTTCTTCATCCTAGACCCATCTTATTTCCTTTCACAAATACATTTACAAGCAGTACAAATACCACCACATCAGGACTCCAATCAGGAGCTTGTCACAGCTGGGGCGGTACCTGGCTGGGGAGGATACTTAAAGGGGAATACTTTCTACAAGCTGACATGTAGGTCGGTGCCGGATCGCGCGTTCCAGCAGGTGAGAAATTCCTTCCTCTCCCGGCTATACCAAGTACTATATTCACTTGTCTAACGACCAAATAAGTTGATCCACCCGAAGCCACGAAATACTCGCTCCAACCACGCAAAGTCATGAAATCTGGAGTCAGAAGAACACTACGCTTCTTCACGGCAACACACACGCGAAAGACCAGGGCCAAACGTCTTTCCTAAGATGGGTTTTGAACCAATGTCTGGGAACCGAGCGCCAAGTCTGTACGCACTCTAACCACCTCGGACACCTACGCCAGTTAAGACCTTCACGAGTAAACATTATTGTTAAAACTATACTTTTCAATAATTAATAATACTATAGTGTATAGAACGTACGACATTGATATTATACGATATCAGTATAAATTCTAAACTGAAGTGCATCTTCATACGGAAATACGCAATGGATAAAACGCGGACAGAAAAAAGTCGTGAGTAATATTCGTAATATTGTTTGATAAAGGAAAAATCCTTAAACCTTCCTGTTTCTTAATGTACTTGACTTCTTTTATACAATCTAGAGGACACTACGGCAAGAAAAGATTTTAATGAATATAAACACCCAAGGCGTAAAGATTACGATCAACTATAAAAATGAAGTATATAACTGACATTTATATGGATCTGATACCGCATTTCATTGACGGAAGCTAGGACATGGTTAGAAGAAATTTCCATTAGATGGCTGACGACACGACTGTTGGGTATTGCATAATGCCAACAAAGTAATTTTTTTTTTACAAAAAAAACAAAACAAACAAACAATTTCAATAAAGGACGTTCTCAGACGGAGAAGGTGAGCAACTTATTTACAGGAAGTTAATTTTCAGTGGAGGCGGAAAATATATAAAATATGCGAGTGCAATGCAAACAACTTCGCGGTGCATGAAAAGCATGCCGCGTTCGACTCTCCCCCTGCTCCATCGTTTCTTTTTTGTTTTAAGTGCAATTCAATCAACCATTAAATACTACACAGTACCGCAACGGAAAAAAAATAGAGAAGCTACAACAGCACATACCTTTTCGCAGGATTGGAAACATTTGAGTAATATTAAAATATTGTAATTTCTGCCACTAAAAATTCAAAACTTCGAAAAGTCTAATTTAAACTAATAACCTCTCGTGCGTACATGAATTTATTTCCATTGTCAGGAAAAGTAGTAATTTCTAACTTTTAGAAATGAATCGAACATGAATAAATTTAAATGATACAGTATTTACAGAACATATAACGAAGAGCAAGAATAATTTCACACAAGCCTACTTTGATTACATGTGAAGCGAGCTTTCAATTTTATAATACCATAATCAGAGAAGTATGTTGGTAAGTCCTAAATTAAAATTTATTACCTTCCTTCAATCAATTTCCTTTCATAAGAATAGTATCTACATCATACTATCATCATGACCGAAAACAATGGGATGAATTCCAAGAATTTTGAAACCTCTGTGAAGCTATTTTCCGAACTGGCAACACCTGAAACAAAGCGCGCGAAATTCAAATTGACAATTCCGACCTTGTTTTTGCAATTTTCCAACATGCAAAGTGGGTCGGAAATAGGGCCATCACCACTCTTTTTAGTTCTTGAGGTGTGTGGGAGATGTATTAATTTAAAAAGTTACACAATTTCTCGCAATATTAAAACAATTCCGTCACGGAGGTCTTTTTCTGACAAAAGTACGATGATAAAATAAAAGAAGAGATTTGAAGCAGTTTCGTTTCATCTAAATCACAACAAACAAAAAATACTTCAATTTTCAAAATACTGAACATGACCTCTTTTAAAAACTGTTTTTGATAAGCGCATTTCATTACGAAAAAAATAATGTTCGAAATTGTGGTTGTAGGAACACGACGAAAATAAATTAAATGTTTGCAATTTTCGAAAAATCAGGATTTTTAACGAAGATTATTCCTTTGCCATTCACTCAAGCTTTCTTTACACTATCAACAAAATGTAATACAAAACAATGGACTCGTCGATGAAGTCGATGGTGAGAATCGAGACTTCGGACTCCCAAAGAAAGCCCTTGGGTCACCGAGTAGAATATTTCTAATGCATTTTACACAAAAGGGCAGATACTGCTTAATGGGATTCTACCCTCACTATTACTAAACATTTTTATTTAAATACGCACTTTCCCGATGACGCACGTGTGTTCCGTTCATGCATATGCTTACGTTTTGTGTAAAAAAGTGCTAATTCAAAAATATATTTTATTGGTATTTGTTTATATATCATGATGGCATCGTAATAAAATATGTTAATGAATAAAACTTTCAACACAAAACACTAGACTCTCGGGCATGGAATATCTAACTCAAAACAAATATCTTGTCTAGCGGACTCCCTATTCCCTTTCCGCCGGTCCGGTCCTATTTTATTCACAATTGCGCAGATCAGGGTTCTTTCGAAAAAACAAAAAACAAATGCAGAAAATAATGGTTTTCAGAAGAACTTCCGTAGAAGAAGGTGAACAATTTACTCCCAGGCAGTTGAAGTTGCCTTTTTTATCAATAGTTGACAGGTGGGCTCTGATAGGCTTCTCATTGTTTGCACAAAAACGGATCTATGAAAAACGTACGTCGATCTAGAATGCGAGCAATTTTCGTCAGGGCGTTAGTTATGTCTATGGCTATGAGTGCTTTCGCATTATTTTTACATAAAATAAATATGTGCAGTAAGTCTGTAGTTCAAGTATGTGAGGAAAAGGTTTAATGAACGTTTGAATGATTAGCCACATACATTATTTGTATTTCAAGTTGTCCATATACGAGTTATATGTTTACTTGTGAACGTAACATACGCTAAAAAGAACCAACAATAGAGACTATCATCGATTGAAATGAAGAGATTTCCTTTATAATAACAAGCTAGTGTAGACATTTAGAATTATTGTCAAACCGTTTCAGTTGTCTGGTACTTTGTGTTCAAATGCTCTGGGTTGAACTGATAAATTTATGTCATTTGTACTGATGTTCCAGTACAATGGAGGCATATTTACTTTCTACAACAATAGTTTATAGTTATTGCCATGTAAACCATTTAAAATGTTAATTAGTTACAGAAGTGTCAGCCATCATGTTGGACGTCATGATCTAACCAAGATAGACTCTACAAGTTTGTAAACAGCGAAGATATTGTATGTTTATTTATAACACGATTGTAATACTGTTCTATCATTAAAAGTATTAATACAAAATATACGTTCTTGGGTTTTGTGTAAGATTGCAAGACAAACGCACTTCATTGCTCAAAATTAATTATATTGCATTGCTGAATGATCTAATGGACACGCCCTGCCATCTGCAGTGTAGAGGCGAGCCACTTGCTCCGAGGCGGTAGTGGGAGGGGCTGTGCGGTGCGGTGCGGTGCGGTGCGGTGCGGTGCGGTGCGGTGCGGTGCGGTGCGGTGCGGTGCGCCCGACCCGCCGCGCCCCTGGCCCCCCGCCCCTGCCCCCGCCCGCCCTGGCCCCTCCCGCCCCGGGCCCGCCCGCCCGGGCCCGCCCGCCCGGCCCCGCGCCACCCGGCCCCGCCCGCCCCGGCCCGCCCGCCCGGCCCCCCCCCCCGGCCCACCCCCCCCCGGGCCCCCGGCCCTGCCCGCCCCGAGCTCACACACTCGGACCCCCGCCACTCGATGTCCTACGCCCCGCCCCGCTCATCCGTCACACCGACCCGCCCGCCACCGGCCCCGCTCCCGCTTCCCATCCGTGCCTTATTCGCCCTCACTGTAAACCACGCTCTCTAGATCCAGGCCCTGCGCCTCAGCACTCGCTACACACCAACAGTGCCCATCCATCGTCCCCGCCCCTCCGTCATGAGTCCCTGCCTCAACCAGCCCCCCCCAGGTTCTCGGACCTCCCTCCCACCACGAACCCGTCCCGACCCGTCGCCGCCTGCCACGCCGCCCCGACTCCGTCCCTACCCGTCGCCCCCAGGCCGCCCCGTTCCCGACCGCTCTAGCCGCTTGTCCCCCGCTCCCGCCCGCCCCCCTCCCGTCCTCATCCCTCCTTCACCTCACACGATTCGCTCGCCCAATGACCCGTGCTCTACTGCACTTAGCACCCCCATGCCCATGTACGTCCGCCCCGCCCCGCCAACCTGCACTAGCAGTTCCGTCGACCGGCCACCGTCAGTGCCGCACTCAAGCATTTCGCCAGCGACACCAGCGCCCATCCTCACCACTCGCTATCCACGCACACTCTGCACCGCTCACCGCACCGCATCGCCAGAACCCCCTTCCCACTACCCGCCTCCGAGAAGCCATTTAGAGCTCGCGCGTCACACAGCACCGCCACTGGCGGAGAGTCTGCCCACAGCTACCACCTTGGGGATTTCAAGCATTCAAAGCTAAATCACTATCGGAGCCTCTTAGCTAACCGACGGTCGTTTGTAACTCATTTTTCGTGTTATAGGTGTCCATTAATCATTCATCATAAGAGGGCGCAGCCACTGCTCCCACCCTAATTAATTCTTGAGCATAAGAGGGCCACTGGAGAGTCGCGTTGTCTTGCATCTTACAACAAAACCAAGAACGATATTTTAATACTTAATATAGAACAGTATACAATCTGTTATAAAATAAACATACAATATCTCTCGCTGTTACAAACTGAGAGTCTGATCTCTGGTTAACATACGCCAACATGATGGCTACACTTCTGTAACTAAATTAACATTTTAAATGGTTTAACATGGGCAACAATAACTATAAACTATTGATTTGTAAGTGAAAGTAACATATGCCTCCATTGTTAACTGGACATTCAGTACAAATGACATAAATTTATCAGTTCAACCCAGACATTGAACACAGAAGTACCAACATCTGAAACGTTGAACAATAATTCTAATGCTACACTAGCTGATTATAAAGGAAATCTCTTCATTTCAATCGATATAGTCTCTATTGTGGTTCTTTTTACGTATGTTACGTTCCACAAGTAAACATATAACTCGTATATGGACAACTTGAAATACAAATAATGTTATGTGCTAATCATTAAACGTTCATTAAAACCTTTTCCTCACATACTTGAACTACAGACTTACTCACATATTTATTTTATGTAAAAAATAATGCGAAAGCACTTCTAGCCACTAGACAAACTAAACCCCTGACGAAAAAAATTGCTCGCATTCTAGATCGACGTAGCGTTTTTCATAGATCCTTATTTGTGCAAAACAATAAGAAGCCTACAGAGCCCACCTGTTCAACATTGATAAAAAAAAGGCAACTTCACTGCCTGGGGTAAATTTTCACCTTCTCTACGAAAGTTCTTCTGAACCATTATTTTCTGCATTTGTTTTTTGTTTTTTCGAAAAAAACCCTGCATCTGCCGCATTGTAATAAAAATAGGACCGGACCGGCGAAAGAATAGGGAGTCCGCTTAGGCAAGATATTTTTTTGAGTATAATATTCCATGCCCTAGAGGTTCTAGTGTTTGTGTGAAAGTTTATTCATTAACAATTTTATTACCGATGCCCATTCATGATATATAAACAAATACCATAAAAATATATTTTGAATTAGCACTTCTTTTACACAAAACGTAAGCATATTGCCATGAACGGAACCACACTGCGTCCATCCGGGAAAAGTGCGTATTTAACCATTAAAAATGTAGTATAGTGAAGGTAGAAGCCCATTAAGCAGTATCTGCCCTTTTTGTGAAAATGCATTAGAAATATGTCTACTCGGTGACCCAAGGGCTTTCTTTCGAGTCACGAAGCTCGATTCTCACCATCGACTCCATCGACGAGTCCATTGTTTGTATTACATTTTGATAGGTAAAGAAAACTTGAGTCTGGCAAAAGAATAACTTCGTCAAAAATCCTGATTTTTCTTTTTCGAAAATTGCAAACATTTAATTCTATTTTCTTCGTGTTCCGAACCAACCACCAATTCAACATTATTTTTCGTAATAATCGCTATCAAAAAACAGTTTTTTAAAAGAGGTCAGTCAGTATTTTGAAAATTGAAGTAATTTTTTGTTTGTTGTGATTTAGATGAAACGAAAAAACCTTCCACAATCTCTTCTTTATTTTATCATCTACTTTTGTCAGAGAAAAGACCTCCGTGACGAATATGTTTTAATATTGCGAGAAAATTGTGTAACTTTTTAATTAATACATTCTCCCACACACCTCAAGAACGAAAAAGAGTGTGATGCCCTATCCGGACCCACTTGCATGTGGAAATTGCCAAAAAACAAGGTCGGAATGTCAATTATTAATTTCGCGCGCTTTGTTTCAGGTGTTGCCCTTCGCGAAAATAGCTTCACAGAGTTTCAAAAATTCTTGGAATTCATCCCATTGTTTTCGTCATCATGATAGTATGATGTAGATACTATTCTTATGAAAGGAAATGAGTGACAGAAAGGAAAAATTTTAATTTAGGACTTACCAACATACTCTCTGATATGGTATTAATAAAAATTTGGAAAAGCTCGCTTCACATGTAATCAAAGTTAGCTTGTGTGAAAATTCCTTGCTCTCGTTAATATGTTCTGTAAATAACTGTATCAATTAAACTCTTTCATGTTCATTTCATTTCTAAAAGTTAGAGAATTACTACTTTCCTGACAATGAAATAAATTCATTACGCCGAGAGGAGTTATTAGTTTAAATTAGACTTTTCAAAGTTATTGAATTTTTATGGGCAGAGAAATTACATATTTTAATATTACTCAAAATGTTGTCCAATCCTGCGAAAAAGTAGTCTTGTTGTAGCTTCTCTATTTTTTTTCCGTCGGTACTGATGTAGTAATTTAATGGTTTATTAATTGCACTTAAAACAAAAAGAAACTATGGAGCCAGGGAGAAGAGCTCGAACGCGGCATGCTTTTCATGCACCCGCGAAGTTGTTGCATTGCACTCGCATATTTTATATATTTGTCCGCCTCCCCACTGGAAAATTAACTTCCTGTAAATAAGTTGCCTCACCTTCTCCGTCTGAGAACGTCCTTTATTGAAAATTGTTTGTTTGTTTGTTTTTTTTGTAAAAAAAAATTACTTTGTTGCATTATGCATTAAACCCAACAGTCGTGTCGTCAGACCATCTAAATTATAAGTTTTCTTCTCTTAACCATGTACCTACTCCCGTCAATGAAAAGCGTGTTATCAGACTCCATTATAAAAGTTTCAGTTATTATACTTCATTTTTTATAGTTATCGTAATCTTTTACGCTTTGCGCCGTGTTCCTACGTATTCATAAAATCTTTCTTCCTCGACTCTAATAGTTTTCCTTTTTTTTTTTTGTCTTAATTGTATAAAAGAAGCAAGACATTAAAACAGGAAGTTTAAGGATTTTTCCTTTATCAAACAATATTACGAATAATTACTCACGACTTTTTTCTCCGCGTTTTATCTCACGTTGCGTAATTTCCATATGAAATGCACTTCAGGTTTAGAATTGATACTTGATATCGTATATATCAATGTCTATCTATCTAGACCACTATAGTATTATTAATTATTTGAAAAGTTAATAGTTTTAAACAAATAATGTTACTCGACGGGTGAATGGTTCATAACTGCGCGTAGCTGTCACATGTGAAGTATAGAGCTCGCGTACAGACTGCCCTCCGGCGAGCTATCCCAGACATTGAGTTAAACCTTAGGAGAGACGTTTCGCCACCTGTTTCTTTCGCTGCGTGCTCCTTGTGTGCCGTGATAGAAGCTCGTAGTTTCATTCCATGACTCCAGATTTCATGACTTTGCGTTGGTATGGAGCGAGATTTCGTGGCTCGGTTGGCACTCATATCTTTATTTGCGTCGTTAGACAATGTGAATATATGTTACTTGAGTATAGCCGGCGAAAGAAGGAATCTCCACCTGCTGGAAACGCCCAGCGATCCCCTAACCTCGGCACCACCTACATAGTCAGCCCTTCCCTGTAGAAAGTTATTCCACACTTACATATACCTCCCCAGCCCAGCAGGTCACCGCCCCACTGTGACAAGCCTCCTGATTGATCCGGTCCTCGATCTGTAGTACTTTACTTGCTTGTAAATGAATAATTTGTAAATTGGAAATTACATGCGTCTAGGATGAAGAAGGAAACTTCTTCGGAGATGCGTCATCAATGTACTGCTTACGTCACGGCACCTAGTTAATGAACGCAGAACCACTAAAATACAGAAAGCCGCGACAAGCCTATCCGACCGTCGGGTTTTTCCCTTTCTTTTTCTTTCTCTCCCCCCAAAGGGGAAACCAAACCTTTGGAGTATTTTGGGGAGAAATTTTCTTCTTCTGGTTATTCGGCTTATCTCGAAAAATCCCACCACGTCGGACTCGAGTCCGCA
>BOPP01000006.1:14726861-14758215 GCA_017312745.1 Gryllus bimaculatus | reverse complement strand
GGCGGGGCCCGGGGCTTTCGCAAGAGGGCCGAGAGCGAGTTTCTCTCTCGCCGTGAACAGGTTTGCAAAGTCTCTGCGCCGCGGTGTGACGTGATGTGATTATTATTCGAGAAGAGGTTCAAGGCGAGGATCCGCGAGCCTTGGGCGCTTCCTGGGAGAACGGGGACACACGTTACCCGCGGTAGAGCACTTGGGCTCGTGCCACGGAATGTGGTGTTATGCTACCGCATATTTTTCACTGCATCTCGAAACAGCTTCATATCATCACATGGATACTTGCACCTTAGTGCATAATTAACATCTCATATCAAGTCGTAAATCTTTTTACATGTTATTTTTCATTTTATTAAACCTTCATTTCAATGTATACATCTCATTACCTCAATAATTATAATTCTCTACTTCCATAATTACCATTACTACTCTGGTCATTAGTTCCGTTAGTGCAGTCCATATTTTATCTCGCGATGTGGTGGTTTGATTGGTTAGAGACGCCGGGCACGTGAACTGTTAAGGACATTTGTCCTGTAAGTGTAGTGCACTTTTTATTGCAGGTGGCGGTGATCTTTCCACGCTAGATGGCGAGATCCATCGCCGACCTATGTGGACTTGCGAGATTTTCTCCCACCAGCGGGACACCGTCCCAGCTAGGACAAACTCTAAGTTTTCGTCAGGTCTCCCGACATGTATGGTAATGTGTGCAAGTAGGGGG
This sequence comes from Gryllus bimaculatus, assembly GCA_017312745.1. Classification (NCBI taxonomy): domain Eukaryota; kingdom Metazoa; phylum Arthropoda; class Insecta; order Orthoptera; family Gryllidae; genus Gryllus; species Gryllus bimaculatus. The sequence continues at coordinate 14,757,503 of BOPP01000006.1, read as the reverse complement.
TGAGAATAGGACAAGGAAGAGAACGGAAAACTCGCGCGCAGTCACTAGCCCCTTTGTTAGGGTACTGCTCCGGCATTCTCCTGGTGTTGATCGGTGAAACCACGGAAAACTACCGATTAGAGGAGCCGGCTACTAAACATAGGATTATGCCCAGGTATTGAACTAGTATATAAACCCCGCCCCCCTTGGAACTCGGACCCTGGAACATCTTGGTCAAAGTCACAGTGGTGCTGATAAATAGTTATCATCCGTCGTATTAAACAGATTAAGGGCGAAAAGAATTAAGGGCTAATAGAAGTTCGCAGTTATGGTATGGGGAGAATATCAAGCGCGCATGCAAACTGCATTACACATGACGTTGCAGCACACGTTTCACGAACACATAATTCGGAAACGGAGCGTCCTATGGCCTTAAAATCAGGTTTTCGTATTCCTAAAGGGACACAAGTAACTTTGCTTATGCTTTGGGCATTCTATTATTTCTTTCGAGGGTATCCCTCCCCGTAGAAGTCAGATAAAAAACGTTGGAAAGTGGGTTTCAGTGTGAAGGAGTTTTCTGTTTGAAAACAATTCTTTACTATGTGCGGAGTGTTCTAATGGCATTGTGCGACTGGCCCAAATAGTTTTATTTTTAATTATGTATTATTATTTTAAATGTTCTTTTCGTAATGTTTATTTTCTTGTCGTGTATTCGTCACACTATATTTCCATCGTTCTTTAATTTCTTCTATGCTTGCCATTTTCAGTGAAAATGCGTCGTTTGCATAACGTTTTTGCAGAATATTCTCCATTATTTTTATAATACGACAGAATAATCAACATTCAAAATAAAACATGAACATGCTGTAACAAATTATCAGAGTTCCAGAAAAGGTCAATTCGTTTCAAAATTATGCCTGTTTAAATTTTTGAATTTCAAACTGTGCCTCCACTGATGAAGTGGATTAAACAAAGGGTTAAAATACACGTTTCTCAAATGAATATTTTTCAAAAATTTCTCAATATGTATCGTCCAAAAACCTTTCTACCGTACGCAAATGCCTACTTCGCAAGAAAGCGTCTCTCTGTGTAAGAGACGGCCCTCTTGATCGAAACTGTACTCACGGGTCAACTCTCTGCGTTCGGGATATCTGGACGTTGCTTTGAATCCCAATGGGCCGTTTTGATACGAGAAAATACAAATCAGCATGAAAGGCTTGCAGAACTGGAGCATGAATTATGTGGAAATACGAGAAAAATAGTGGAAACATCGAGATAGTAAAGTTCCTTTTCTTGCCCGATATTTGGGGAAAGACCCTGCTCTGCAAAGTGGATAGACCCTGTTGTAAAATACAGAAAAAAATTCTCTAACACTCGGTGTAGCCAGAATGCATGTTTTGAGGGACCTTGATAGCGAATAAACGTTTGTCGGAAAAACCTGTCTCTTTGTCCGACCGTCTGTGGTAGCGCTAGCGCATAAACCGTTCAGCCGATTTTCTTCAAAATTGATATTCACTGTTCATTCTGAATGAACTTTAGGTGTTTCAAATGGATACTTTGAGTTTTGAGGTGAAAGATACTTTACACGAAGACTGAAAGACATTTTTAAAAAATTCAAAAATGGAATCAAATTTTTTATCAAACTTTGTCCTCGGATAGCCTTTCTCCTCGTAAAGGACGCTTAAGAGATGGGTGCAGGTCTCATTTTCATTGAAATCCCAGATTTTTTTTAAATTGCAAAAGTGCAGTTTTTAACCTCTTCCTGTAACTGTAATATGAAACTAGAATTTTTCCTCAATGAAATCTGTTGCTCAAAGATGGATCTTTAAATAAGTACATGCTCAATTATTTGAAAATTTGAGTGATTTTCGTATAATAAAGCAAGAAAGAGATGCAATTAAATAAAAATTAACATATTATTCCCAAAAAAACGCTCCGGATCGTTTCTTTAAATTTTTCATAGATATACCGTCGTCACCTCGCAAAAAGTACAAATTTGGTGTTAGAGATTTTTTTGTCAAAAATGAAATATGTTCAAAAAATTAGATGTTATAAAAGTTCGTGTAAAAACTTGAATTAATGCAATTTATAAAAAAAAAAACTTTTCTAAACAACGGGGACCGGGAGAGGGAGCTCAGGGCATCAATTGGTCTCTGCAGTGCTTCTGACCGGGCGGTCGTAGATTCGAGTCCCGACGGAGACAGGATTTTCGATAGGAGCATGTCAACTCTGTGAAATTAAGTCGCTATCTGGAGGAGAATTCTATTGGCCGGCCGCTCTGATAGGTAGTTTCCCGTGATGTCTCCAATTAACACCAGTACCATAACAAACGAGCCATGGAGCGCGCGCAATCTTTCCTTCCAATTCCTCGTCCTACGTTACTCTTTACTTTCACTTACATGAAATACACCACCGAACACGCCGGAGGACCAGGCGGGAGCTTATAGCTTGTACCGGCTGGGGCGGAGTCCTCTGGTGGGAGATACCTTGTTGGAGAAAACCCGCTAGCGGTTGGTTGGTCGGAGCCGAATCTCACTATCTAGCGGAGTAAGAACATTGCCACCTCCAGAGCAAAACGAATGCACTACACTTACGGGACTTATGACCTTAGACGTTGACGCGCTCGAAATCACTAAACAATCAATCAAAAAAATTATAATATTCAAGGCACCCCCTGCTGCGGACGCGCCCGGTTCACCGTAAACCTTTGACGCGGAGTTTCCTTGAACATTCTCGTAAACAATGGCAGCGAGAGAAATTACTAGACTCTACACCAATTGAGAGCGGGTAGAACGTAGTATCGCGGTTGTAATGCGATCGCAGTCAACACTTATTACTCTCATTAAATGTGATAAAAAAGTGATCTAGAATCTGTCGTGAAAAAACATGCGGTTATGAAGTGAAAGTTTCTGATTCATAACTTGACTGAAACAAAAAGTGAATGTTGACGCAACTTATTTCAGGGCTTATATCGGCTCGTAATAGGTTTCAATCGTTTCGGCTGCGATGACTAACATTTAGAGACTACCGTAAAAAAAAGGTGAATTGAAATGTGTCGAATACCTTTAAGTGTTGAAATAATGCGTTCACTTTTCATCATACAATAAATTTTTAAATGAAAAGGAACACAGTAGTCGTGCTTTTCCATAATGGATTTGACAAACAACAATAAAACTTTTAACGATATCATATTATAGGGTTTTATTTCGAAAGGCATCTATACTCCTTCACGCAGAATTCTCCATAGTGTACTTCAGAATCATGGGGCTCCTGTTGATAAATAAGATGGGTACATTTTCTAACCTTAAATTAAGTGTGTTAGTGGTATGTTTATTACGGTTAACGTTTTGGAAAACCTTTAGTCGTTACTACAAAAATAATTTCATTTACACCACCTCAGTTATTACAGAACTAGCATTACCATTGTCTGCAGCGTCTCATACAGGGAGGTCCTAGGTTCGAGTCGCGACGGCGGGGAATTTTCAACACTAACTAGATGAACTCAAGTGGCCGGCTGATCACATCAGTAATTTTCTTTGGTGTCTCCGATCAACACCAGGCGAATACCGGAGCAGTACCCTCACGAACTGACTGCGCGATATTACCTTTCTCTTCATTGTCCTATCTTCACCCCTTAAACATACACTTAAAAGCAGTACACTACCACAGTCGGGGGACCGGTTGAAGGCCAAGAGCTTGTCCCGGCTGAAGTAGTGGTGCCTTACTGGAAGGAGATATCTGGATGTGAAAATGCCCTGAAAGCCGACGTGTAGGTGGGCGTTGGATTTCACTATCAAGCACCATCACGTGCACCTCATCACCAGCATTCACACTAACTAGGCTAATGACTAGGGAGTGGATTTCTATGATATTGCTTAGCTTTGTCCGTTGCTTTAGGGCATAGCGAAGTGAAATTTCGTAACATTTGGTTAGAATTGGATGCTATGTAGATGAATATCTTAGTGCAGTTTTGGCCGATTTTTCCTCTTGGCACATATTCGTGTAATTATAAGCGCATATTTTGCAAAGTAGATATAACTTTTCAAATGATCTATTTATTTGTGACCGTTGATCGCTTAGAAAGTTTGTCACAGTTGTCGATTTTTTCTGTAGATGATAAAATACTTGTGAAAATGTAGAAAATTTCTTGATATATTTTTTACACCAGGAAATGCACCAAAGAAATTCAATAAGACATACGATGTACTTCAGTAAGGTGAATATTTACTTTATTTCTCCCGCGAAGTAAGGTAACAATGTTATTTTAACCACATAACTATATTAATATACATTATGTTTGCACAAAAATATATATTTTCACTGCAAGCACGCTTCTCCAGAATTTTATTAAAGGTTTATGCAGGAAATGAAATATTGTTAAATTTGATTGCAGATTAAAGTGCATATATCAGAATTTTAAAGTCATAAATGCATATTTTTAAAAGCATATTTCAAGATTTTTTATGGCATTAAAACCCTCTTCTTACTTATGACCATATACTTACATATGACTTATGACCCTGTCCTAAAAGATCCCTCAATTCTATTTATCAAATATATTTCATTAAAATTATTTCTAAATATAAAATATAAAAACCATTACATTTTAAACAAAAAATGAGTGCACATTTTCAGATGTAACTCCGGCCACTTCAATTTTTTTATTTCCAAACTAAAGTTACCATTATCATAGTTTTGAAAGATTTCTTTTGTGGTGCGAATGAACTGTTTGTATATCAACCACGCATAGAAATGAAAGAGATACACTGAATGAAGTATAGAAAAACTGATGTATTATTTGTAAGACATTTATTCGATGACAGTGGAAATTAGGATTTTACATCGTGCGTGTCTTAAAATTTGAATTTCAATGTAGTAGAGTCCTTGATTTCGTTAGGTCATTTTTATTAAAATGTAATTTCTTATTCGTGAAAATGTTGTTCAGTGAAAAATTATAGCCTTAGGCGAACTCCTTTAATACATATAAGTTTGGGTGACAGAACACATTAACCTCTTCCAATTTAAGTACACGTTGAATAAATTTACATTATTTAATCCATTTGTAATTTTTTTTAATTTTCGTTGTTTTTTTTATTTGAAGAGCAGCCTTGTAAGGTAACCACCGTACTGTTTATGTGGGATACGTCCTCTGAAAGATCATGTGCAAACAAGCCTCCGCATTGTTGTTTCAGGGAACCTTCGGAGATGCGCGCGATGTCAGCCACGACTCCTGCTTCAAGGATATTTACATACTCTCGTTACGTCTGTGTATGAAAGAACAAAACCCCGATTTACATTTTCTACCGCCCATGTGCTTGCTATCTGGAACATGTTTTCTGAAGGTCTCATTTAGGGGTCGATCAAATATGAAGAAAGGACAATCGTCGCAAGCTCATTCAGAAAAAAAGCCTGCTGGCCTTACCACAAGTATAGCACTGATGAAACTAGCGGAGCTACATTAGCACATACTTTCACGCATTATTTGTAACTAATACGTAATATTATAATACTACAAATTGTAATCTAAAAATTCTTCAGCCTTCTCGTGAAAGAATTTCCAGAAAAAGAAGCGCGGTAGATTCGTATGTGCAATGTGAAAGGAAAGCTCACGGTTTTTAATGATAATCGGACCTAATCCATTTTTTAAACTTTTATTGAAAATTTCAGTCTTGACGTTTTCGAAAACTCTTGATATTTACTAAAAATTAGACTTGCTCCATTTTTATAATCATACTTTGGTCTACTTAAACATACAATTTTACAAAATTGTAGCCATTTTTGAGAAAATTTCAAAGAAGTAAAGGCGTCACGGATTACTCCAAAAAATCATTTTAAATTCGAGAAGCCCTGACATCAGCCATATCTATCGGGGAATATCCATTTTGATGAAAATTCTGTGTTCTCTTTAGGTGCTAGTGTTATTTAGTCAGACATACTGAGAAATGTTAATACAATTCGAGAATATGAAGGGACTATTTTTTCGGTCTTGTAAACTCATAATGAATATTTGCTTTCAAGTTTCTCTTCTCATGAAAGGATGTACTTCTGCCACTTATTTTAAGAATCGGTTATCTGCCAACAGTCATACTGCATATAATAGTTATTCAATGTTTCATATTTCCAAATGTAACGATGTTCAAACACATACGAAAAACGTCTATGAGCAAGGGGTTCTATGATTATTTCAGCTATTTTTGCAACAAATTTCTTCTCCATTATTATTTTGTAAAGAAGTTACGAAATTGTTTTCAGTCGCAAACACGTTTGTAAAATATCACCTCCCACAGTAGTAATTATGTCTTAGCCAAGCAGTTCATGCCGATTTCCTTTTCGCCAGTTATGTTAAAGATAGTAAACATAGAAGTAATCAAAGTTGGTTAAAGGCACAGCCACATATTGCAATTCTGCTATCTGCTTATTGAACGTGGCTTCATACACGGTGGGGGGGGGGAGGCAGTTTCATCCAACCTAGTTTGTGTGCCATTGTGTTCCTTGTGAGCCTTGTGATCACGAAAGTTTTCATCTAACAAACAATATTTTAACGGAAGACGGTAATTTTGATCAGTAACGGAATGAGTTTTTCGATTTTTTATTATTATTATTATTTATTATTATTATTATTTATTATTATTTTTATTATTTTTATTATTTATTATTTTTATTATTTTTATTATTTATTATTTTTATTATTTATTATTTTTATTATTATTTTTATTATTTTTATTTATTATTTTTATTATTATTTTTATTATTATTATTATTATTTTTATTATTATTTTTATTATTATTATTATTATTATTATTATTATTATTATTATTATTATTACAGTACTGACTTCTAGGTTTCTGCTCTCATAAGATAAAAATGTTTGTTCTTTAATGTACTCTACACTATGATTATTGCTATCCAATTTATAACATATTCAAAGTTCTAAACTTTCGTTTGCTGCATTAATGCAATTATCCGATTTGCCCAAAAAGAGCTTTACATTGGATCCCAACTTCCTACGGTCAGACCGTGAATTACACGTTACCAAATACAGGTCCAACGTTGTGCACGCAGAAACAAAACTCTCTTAACATTGCTAAAGCTAACCTTTTATTAGCAAACAGAAAAACGTAGATACGTATGGTTAAATTGCACAAAGGATCAAAATATGTACTTAATTTAACACAGATTTCGAGATTCTGCACGTTTGATAATCTGGACGGGAGTGAGAGTACCCAGAAAAGGGAAATGTCCATAAATGTATAATAACAGTCCAAAAATCTCGTTCTTTATATTGCACCTTGAAATTTCTTTATAGCATAATCTTCAAAATTCTAATTTTTTGGTCCTAAATATCTTGGTTTCACACCTAAGGCTCACACCTTATGAAACAGTAGCTCAGAAATGGATTTTAGTGTTGATGGCATTATCTAAATCGTTCCATGTCATCATCTTTCTTTAGAGCATTATACAGGTGAAAAAGATAATGTGTTCCTCGTAGTTTTACCAATTAATTGTTTATTTATTTCATGCTATTTCGGTTGTTTCCGTGCGGCAAAGCAGGCCGGAAAGTGAGTTTACTGTGCAGTGTACCATAATGATATGTCATACCAACTTATGCACTTTGAAATTTGATACCAACGCTTCTGATTTGTTTTATAAATACATAGTCAGCGCTAATGATGCAGTTGATTGCAAAACATGTGAAAAAACGCAAAATGTAGATAGCAGTATGGTATGATATAAAGTTAGGGAACTCACTTATTTTTAATTCTTAAATAGTACAAATAAACAAGATTTACTAAAATGTTTTACTGATTTCCTCCCTAAAATGTGGTGCAAATGACGGTATAAAAAGTGGTGCTGGTCCTATTCTCGGCGAATTTTCTATATCCGAAAATTGCAAGTTAACGTTGCAAAGGTACAATGTTGTTTATATATTTTGTTAAACGAAATATGTTCTAAGAAACTAGATCTTTAAATAAGACCAGGTACATCTTTTGAGTAGTTTTCGAATTATTTCTGGTTAAAGTTAATTTATTTTATTAAAAAATTCTCAAGAATGGCTCCAAATTGTTCCTTTAAATTTTTTCTTAAAGGACGCTTAAAAATAGCGCAGGTGTAATTTTCGTTGAATTGTCTGAATTTTCTAAAATAGCAAAAGTTAGAAATAATGCGAGAGTATTTGCCGTTGTAGCATCACTAGGTTTTGTAATTTTCCATTTTCGTTACGGACTATATGTCTCCGGAACTGTTTGTGCTTTTCAAAAACTCTAAGCGTAGTTGAGACTTGGAGTTCATTTGCGACCTGACGGTTCTTTGAACTAGAACAATCTTCAGAGCTTCGAATCATTATAAACCCACCCTCGTGGAAGTTATAGACAAAAAGATATCAAAAATTGCTGTGCAGAAACGAATTGTTTCTTAGTAAAATGACACGATATTCTTTCCATCTGTTTAAGGAGAAGTAGTAGGAGAATGTTTTTGTTCCTGAAGAGAATGAGATTATTTTGCGGAAAAATTAGTCTGCAGAGTTAAGAGTAGTGTAGAATAGTATCCTGTCTAGAGAGGCGGCCCCCATGGCAGATACCTAAATGGGAAACCCCTCAAACCGACGAGTAGGGCTTAGCAAAAGAGGCTGATCCCACGTGCCAACAGAAGAGTTACAACGGTACCTTAGGATATGACATGCACTACATTCTAGGGATTGATAACCAAAGTAGCTGACACTGAGGTGAGAGCATAGGCTTCTGCAAGGCGAAATGCCCTGAGGAATGCATTTTTCCTGAGGAAGATAGCAGAATGGCAGCCGAAAGGTTGACACCTGTGCCTAGGACGCGACATCTCCCAGACAACCAGGTATTTAGTTGACACCCATACTGTAGGCAGACTCCAAGCTGCTCGTCTTTAGCCTGCCTTAAACGGTTCTTTTTTCAGCCTTTATCGCCGGCAAAGAAAACGAACGGACACAAGGCAAGCTCTACAGAAAAATCGAGCTTGCGTCATTGTTCTGCACAGATAAAGTCCAATTTGACAATTTACTATTCAAGGGGACACTTCCCGGAACGTTTTTCGGTTGCTGCGCGTGTGGTGCGATTTGTTTCTTTTCTACCGTTTTGAGAACGTCCGGGAACGTTGAACTGTGTTGTGAAATGATTTGTGTGGAGATGCGTAAAACGGCTGTCACATGTACTGCATTGGCAGCTCGTAGCTGTGAAGTTAGGTGAAGAGCTTATATGAAAAAAATTAAATTACACTTGATTATCTTAAAAACTGTACCATTATTTTTTTTACACCAAATCATAATCCCAGAGTGAAGAATAAAGAAACTAACTAGTGCGAGAAAGTCTGTGCCATTGCAGCTCCACAAGTTTATCTTCAAGTACTGATTTTGTATTTCTTCATACCTTCTTTATACCAACAATGGCAACAGTTTCTTAAAATTCCCACCATTTATTAAATGTATTTTTTCCATCATGCCTGAAATGCATATTCTTGCTTACTTAAAGTAGAGTACTGCATCAATGGCTAACTGTGGGGAAAATTTGTTTAAACCTGTATTTTCAGTGAACAGCAGTGTATATCGACTAGCATCTTCTTTCAGATCATCTGAAAATGTATTTCAGTTTCTTTCAAACGTTTTCAAATTAACCTTCCATTTTATATGCTCGGCCGAATCTGAGTGTTTATGCAACGATCGTTTTATATTCAACAGAGCGGCAAATCCTTCTCTGTTCCAAACGTTTTTATTGCTAAAAAACAAATATGGCGAAGAAAACATTTTTGTAGAGTTGGAGAGGAACACAACCAAGGGAATTCCTTAAACCGTGGCCGTTTGGAGTAACACAGCATTTACCTGAATGTTTAAATTCTTGCAGTACTGGGTATTTCAAAAGATTCAATAGAGAGCCTCTCTTAACGCCGTCCTTCCAGCGTGAGGATGGTGTTTTCTAATAAAATACACACTGTCATTAACGGGATTCAGAATTTAAAAAGTGGGATAGGAACGAATTTCTCGCTGGAGTAAGAATCGCATTTCTTTCGTCTCTACTTCACCTGCCTGGCGGCGCAACGGCGCGACGTGGAGATCACGTCACGGTTGTCATAGAAACCACCGAGATGAGCAGCGAGTTGGAGGTTGGGTGGCCTGGAAAGGAAAGGGTCTTCACTTCATGAAGCGTCGTTGGCTAGCGTTGTTGGTGGCGCACTCAACGGCGCCTTCCTCATTTAGTATGCAGTCGAGTTCCGCGTGCGTGCCATTCAAAAATACACGTATGTTTCTGTTAAAACCAATATAGGTCGTAGTAAGGAAAAATAAATTAAAAATATAATTGTTATGTAAATAATTGGTGAATGCCACTTCACTCATTTCCTCTGACGTGCCATGTTCTACGATGCGATGTCTCTTTTCTGACTTAATTTGTTACTATAGGTACGATGTTCGACTGTTTAACCTTCAGAGCTTTTTACAGCACTCGCAGGGAATATTTTAACCAGAGTACGTCAGAAAATAAAATGACAAAGTAAAACGCTGGGATGCGTTCATCCAGTTTAAATACCAAAACAGTACCGCCTAGAAACAAACCTCTATTTTCACCATTAATGCATGTAAACTAGTTTTTCCCTTTACTGTTTATTTATTGCAAAGAGGTACTTTGCTGTACGGGTGCGGCAAAATCGCTTTTGCCATTCCATAATGAAGTCAACCCAACGTAAAAAAAGTATTTACTGCAAAATAAACAAAACCCGGATGACATTAGTCGACGTATTTGCCGCTTCACATATTGAGATGATTCGGAGAGTTCATAATTGTAAGTTTCCATGAATTCGTACTAAAAATAATGTACGCACCTTGCACGGAAGTCTTTGGCGCACTTTCAAAACGCCACGGCGTATTCGGCACCTGTCGCCACCTCGTCCGGAAACATTTCATACGTACGCCGTAGACGGACTTTCTGTACTAATTACGTAATTAAATATTTCTATGAATTTTGCCTTCCTCTTCCCTACACAGTTTAGGCCGTGTGACCTGCTCCGACACACACATTTCTTCTCTACGTCTACCGATGTCCCTTCTTTCTTCCTTTATATATAGTTCACAGCTAGGAATCGTCTGTTCATTGGCATTCTTGGTGCATGATTGTACCATTTCATCTTACTTTTGAAAATATTTTCGAATATTTTTTTAAAAAATATTTCTTATTTCAGAATTCCGTTTCTTGTCGAGAAGTGAACATTCTAGCGTGCTTCGTGAAACGTGCAGAAATGTCATTTCTGCTCTGTGTGTTTTATTTGTGATCGTGTTCACTCTCTTTTCGCATCCATACATGAGTGTAGGGACTGCAAATGTCGTGTAAAACTTGAGCCATGTCTCCTTTCAGATTTGGTTTCTCAAATATTTGTGTATCGTTCCACAAACATTCCGAAATTTTACTACCTTATCTTGCATATTATGATCTGTATTAAAAGGTATATCACAGCCTAAGAACTTCAAGCGGCTGACGTGTTCTAGAACGTAGAAGTTCTAGAACCTATTGTTATTTTAGATGTTATCGGAAATTTGCCACGAAATGTCGTAATTGTTGATTTTTGGGCGAACGTTTTAAGTACATATTCAAGTGTTTTCTTTAAAATACACATGATACTTGTAGCTTGTTTTCAGTTTGTCGAATTATCCCTATGTCATCAGCGTATAAAATACGATTAATGTAAAAATAATTTTTAATGCAATTTCTGTACAGTAAATGATGAAAAATGACCTTGTAATACAGACTTTCGAACCCACCCGACGGCAAATGTGGGTAAGGGCATCAACTGATACCATTGCAGTACCTCTGACCGGGAGGTCCAAAGGTTCGAGTCCCGACGATGGCAGGATTTTCTACATTAGCTACAAAGCTGGGTCGAATTCACCCGATGTCTTCAGGAGAATTATAACGACCGGCTGCTCCGATCGGTTGTTTTCCTATCTACACAAGGCGAATGCCGGAGCAGTAATCTAACAAACGGGCCACGGACCGCGCGCGACCTTTCTTTTCTCTACCTTAACCTTTCCTACCCCTTACTTACAAACACTTCCACTTCCATGCCTGGAGACCAGTCAGGAGCTTAGTTTGTGCCGGTTGAGACTGTGTCGCGTTGATGGAAGATACCCGGTTGAGGAAAACACGCTATCTGACGTGTAGTTCGGCGCCGGACCTCACCATCCAGCGGGGAAAGATCTCCGCCAAATCGTGCGATAAAAAACATGTACTGCATTTAGGAGACTAATAACGGGGGCTGTGATTTATATGCATTTTTATATTTTTTCTGTTAACTAAAGCATCTCGTTTTAACAAATTGTATACGTTTTGAGGCATTTAGAATCAATTGGAAATATTTTTATTTCGCATATTTTCGTATATATCACCATATTGTTATATTTTGGCATATTTGGGCCATAGTTGCATATTTTTCTTGCGTATTCACTCCTCACCCGCTAACAGAAGCCCAAAAGTTACAGTTCCGTCAGCGTGTAAGCGGCTCTGACAGTTTTCTCGCCACTTGCTATCATGTAACCTGCTTTGAAACCATGGGCTTTCGAGGATTTGTTTACGTTGCCATAGCCATGGGTCAGCGTTGCCGCTGGCCTGACTCGTACGAAGTCGCTTGCGAAGCACGCTACAACATGACATTGGCTTTATCAGTCGAGATGAAATGTGCTTCAGCTGAGCGCCTATGCGTGCTCACACACGGCGCAAACCTACAGTGGTGTTAAGAGAGTCAGGTCTGTGGATTTGTCGTGAATTGAGAGGAAGTCAAATTTTTGTTGCAATATCTTAATTTTTTTTATTTTGTGAAATATACAGTTACTGCATCTCCCAATTTTCGTACGAAATGAGTGTTCTTCAAAATTAAGCCGTCGCTTGTAACAATTTTTATGATTTCTGTATCTTTTTGCTGTAAAATTTGTTCCACCTTACACTTCTTATTTATTTTTACACTTACACATTACATTATTTCGCAAGTTTTCCATTTTTAATTGCATGTATTACGAATACATATATATGAATATATTACCTGTGTTTATTATGTATAAATCCTACTAATGACATTAGCAGTTGACGCGCCGGGAATCACCAATCATCGAATCGAACCCACCCCCCCTGACGGCGCGTGCGCTGTGTGCCGCAGGCGATGGCGCCGGTCACCCCGACGGCGGCGGCGGGGGGCGTGCCGCTGGAGTACAGCGTGGTGGACCCGAGCCAAGGAGAACTGGACGCGCTCATCTGCCGCTACTTCATGCCCGGCTTCCGCAAGGGATACGTGCGCGTGGGGCCCCACCGCGCGCTGCTGCCGCTCTACTACCTGGAGCACGCGCGCGCCTACCACGACATGGCCGTGCGCGACCAAGACGTGTACGTCGTGTCGCACCCCAAAGCAGGTGAGCCCCCCCTCCCCCCACCGAAGGCGGATCGGGACTGATTCAACGTCATGTCGCTGATGTGACGTTATCTGTACATGTTGTGTACGTGAAATATTAGTTGTATAAATTTTAAATGTGGGTGATAAAACTGAACCTTCAGGTACACCAGCTAGTGTACGTATGTATGCCTGTATGTATGCATGTGTTTATAACTTAGATATGCATGTTTGTATATATCTATCTTGCTATCTAGATTAGACATTACAAAAGCGACACGTACCAAAAGTGGTTATTTTTGAGTTAAGTGAATTTCAATTTTTTTAATTGAGAATTTTGTTCTACCTAAAAAATACTGTTCACTACGCTATTCAGAAAAGATACAAAAGTTCCCAAATCAGTTGGCATGTAAAGTTATTTTTTTCTTTTCTCAAAAATAATAAATTTTGAGGTGTTTCTGAAGCGAGTTTGTGGTAGGATGGATTGATGAGTACAGAATTACAAACATTCTGTTGTGAAGAACTCTGAGCCATTCCGGAGGCATGCATAACAAAGAAAATGGTAAGTTGGCGGAACCTTGGCCTTGGCCTTGGATTCGAGAAACCAGCTTTCTTCCGCTGTTCGGCATCACGCTCTCTTTTGTCTGCCTCGTTTTCTCCAGAAAACATACGGCCTTATGCAAGGTTGGGTTTAGGTATTACGCCCCCCTCCCTCAAGCAAAAAAAAAATCGTGTTCGGAACACCCTGTTAAAAAGCTCAATATTTACTATCAATCTCTAACTATAATATAAAATATTTTTAGTTCAGAAGACTGTTTGACCAACAATTATTTTACAGTTTAAACATTTTTCAGTTTTCTGGAGCCATTATTGGAGGCTCCTAAACAACTGCCCATTTTGATTGTACAGTAAATAACGATCCTGGTACGACCGTACCTTTACAATGTACACGAGAAATTTTGGTCCGATACAGATTGAGGGGTTTGCCGAGTGGCTCGTATCAGCGCTAGAGAGCTAGACCGAATTCAGTCGCTGTCTTTAGGAGTTCTAGAGGATCGAAACGGTAATTTTCAGTGGTGTATCCGACCATTATCTGGCGAATGTCGGAGCACTACCCAAACAAACGGCACGATTTTCCCTTCCTCTTCCTTACCCTAACTTCTCCGAATACACATAATAATAATAATATAATAATAATATAACAATATAACAATATAATAATAATAATAATATAATAATAATATAATAATAATATAATAATAATAATATAATAATAATAAAATAATAATAATAAAATAATAATAATAAAATAATAATAATATAATAATAATAATAAAATAATAATAATATAATAATAATATAATAATAATATAATAATAATAATATAATAATAAATATTAATTTTCATATAAGTTAACAAATACGAACTGATGCACCGGAAAGAGCTAATGCTAGTGGTTGTTTGTAGTTTCAGTAAGCTTATAACGTAAACAAAAACTGAGATATGGTAGAACAAAGAAAAATAATTTATAGGCAAGTAGCAGTTTACAAAATATTAACCTAACATACATACAGAAACTTATACAAAACATTTGATGTTGCAAAGAAAATAAAACTACCGCAATCTGTTATGATTATAAAACGTTAAAGAAAGAAATTAGTAAAGAATATAAATCAATATTTTCATTAAATACAGTAAAAAGGGAATTAATTGTTTTCACGATTGACAATGTATTTTTTAATATACTTCTTGAATTCTTTGTTGTTTAGTTTACTAACTTCATGCCTATGTGCATTAACGGAATTAGTTTAGGGGCACAACTTATAAAGTGTTTATAACCTGAAGTGGTATTAAATTTCATTTCATGTAAAATGATGCAACACTCACACATACATGCACTGCACTCCCACACATGTCTGGAGCTTGGCGTTTGTCTCAACTGGGGCGTCGCCCTCTTGGACGGAACCGGCAGAGCAGTTCACTGCAGTGCCTCTGACCGGGAGGTCCTAAGTTTGAGTCCCGATGGTAGCAGGATTTTCGACACTAACTTGTCAGCTAGGTCGAATTCATTCGCTGTATGGAGGAGAATTCCTGCGACCTGCTACTCTGATCGGTAGTTTTCCGTGGTTTCTCAGATCAATACCAGGCGAATGCAGAAGCAGTGCTCTAACAAACGGGCCACGGACCGCGCGCGATCCTTCCATTCTATTCCATCTTCTATCCTCATTCCTTACTTACACACACTCTTTGATGCAGAACACTACAACACGAGGCCGGTCGGGAGCTTAGAGCTTGTCTCGGCTGGGGCGGCTCTCCGCTGGTGGGAGATGCCGGGATGAGGGTCACCCTACAAGACGTGAATGTAGGCTTACCCCGGATATCACCAGTCAGGGTGGAATACCAACGTCGGCGATGAAAACCTGCACTACACTTACGTGACTAATGCCCTTGGCAGTTGACGCGCCCGGAAACCAAACAATCAATCAATCTCATATGAGCGTGTGCGCTGTCCAATCCTGGATGTTATTCCCGACGGAAATGTTCCGATTCCACAAGCAATGCAGTAGCATGTCTGAGGTTGAGGCAACTGCTGAGATGTGTACAAAGTCTGAGAATTTTTTTCAAGGGACAAACTGAGGTGCAGGCGGGGGAGACTTCTTTATTCGAATCATTCACGTCAGAGATGTACGATACGGGTGTATAAAAAGCTTTTCCGCGCCACAATATTCATCAATAAGGGATGTGCATAATAACTGTCGAAAATAACCTTCTTGGAAAGAAGCTGCAGCTGCAATAAGTTTCATTTTGATTTTTTTAATGATCAGCAGCATGTTCGCTTTCTGTTCACCTGGTTACAAGTTCAATTGCCGACAGGGGTAAGAAACTTGTTTAGCATCCGGTAGGTGGTAAAATGTCTCTAAGAGGCTGAGGATATAAGAGAAGCTGCAGGGGATACAGCTGGTGCTAAGTAATGCTATTCGTTTTGTGAATGTTGCCCGTAGAGGCGGTAGGTTTTTCGACACTCTCTGGCTGAATGAGAAAAGCAAATGGATAAATTTCTTCCTTGGTGTCCTCAGTGCTATTCCCTAGAAGAGCTTTGAGTATTCAATCTCCTTTCTGCATGGTTACTATACAAACCGACATTAATGACAAGAGTAGAAAAACGTAACTTTTTCTCCAAAATATTACTTAAACATTACTTAAATATTACTTAAACATAATTACGTGTTTTCTTATTATTCAGTCGTATCTATCAAATTTATTACATGTTTAAATTATCAAATAAATTATTACAGAATGATTTTAAAAGCGTGGTGTATCCTCAGTTGATCAAAGGTTGATGAATCGCGACTTGACCAATTTAATACACTCATACTGGAATCTTTGTTTAATTGGGAATTGAACATCGAGTGTAGAACATACATCAGTGCGAGATCTTTGCATTCATATAATGTTTAAATGAATTATTCATACAAATTTGTATTTTAAAACTTCTTTGGCTGCCATAAAAGGTTTGTCATTTACTTTTCATTCGAAAGCAACAGTTTCACAAACCAAAGTGAGAAGGAATTGTAAAACATCTCATAATAGGCTTGTTGGTCTAGGAGTATGATTCTCGCTTAGGGTGCGAGAGGTCCCGGGTTCAAATCCCGGACGAGCCCGCTTTTGGGGGCTCTGTTTTGCAAGCTAAAACATTCAATACCAGAAAGAGTTACTTCTTCATCCCGTCCTTTAAGATATGCATGGAAGGGAAATATGTCATTTGACAGAAAAAGGGAAATTGCTCATTATAAATTTGTTTTGATGAAGTGTTAAGAATATCTCCAAATGTTTTTTAACTGCGATAATTTGCAATCATGCGAGTTACAGTGTGTTTTGTCTGAAAAGTGTATTAAAATGTTAATTTCATGTAAAATAGAGCTCAGCATAAATACTCAATTTTACCATTGTATTCTCAATAAATTATTATAATTGTTACTCATAATATTTTTTACTACATACCACATTGCGTGTGGATGAAAGAACTGAAATTTAAATCCTCGCACTTATTTAGAGAAATAAAATACAGGATTTCAACTATTCCTTCTAACTTCTCTACTCTGCTTCGGAAAGTAGCTCTCCATGCTATAAATAAGTACCCTTGCAATAAACAATAATTAATTTGATTTTTCCCATTCGTCGTGATTATGAATACTTCGAGAGACTTACCGTATTATTAAAGTTTATCCCGACATTTGCATAATCGTAGAACTTGAAAAGGAATTACAGGGAATTATCGTGAATGATATGGCGGCATCGGCATTTACCTCAATGCTTTGCCGTAAAGGGATCCTGAAGGAGGCGGAGCCCTCTAGTTCCTATTATGCCATAATTCCGAATGGAAAGTATCCAAGGTCGCGGCGTGCGGCTGTGGGTCAAACTCGCGGCAAGGTCACTTCGGACGTGAGTAATGGTCGCCTGAATGCTTGGGAATGCAATCAGTCGTGGAACAAACAGCGCACATTGTTACGCGAGACATGAAGTATATTCTCATTCAGCTTCAATGTTGATTCATTTTCTAGGGCGAATAGGAAGTCTCCAGTGGTCGAGAAGAATGAACTGGAGTGCTAGTCGAATTACGAAAGTGTGTGGGCAAGGGGAAGGACCTGGATGGATGAAGAAGATACTAAGAAATATCTTAACTAAGAAAACCATGATTTATATTGCTCCCTATTCAAGCTATCTCACCTTACAAATGGGAATCGTGTTTGCTTGGGCGTGGATGTGCTCTTGGGCTTGTGATCCGAGGGCTTCGATCTCTGTTCAACAAACTCTGCACCCAAAAATCTGGTGAATTACACGCGGGCATACATTATTAGTTCACGTTTCTGCTGTCATCGAATTGAACTCTGACTTTAACGTGATTGTTTACTCATTTGCAATAAACATAGTCAGCATTACAGTTTATCTGTCAGAGCCTTAAGAAAGAAAATTTTGGTCATTATTATCATTTGATACTGCCTAACGTTTAACATATATCAAACATTACAGTTCGAAGCTTTCCCGAACTTCTTCTGAGTTAATGATTAGATATATTTCTCGGCTGTTTATAATTCCATTTTTTTTTCTATTTCGTAAGAAGGAGCACGTGGATTCTAGGAAGTGTTAGTAAACAGAACCCCAGGAAAAGGAGTTCTGTTGACACAGTGAGGTGTGATAGCAGAGGTTGAATTACTCAGTCCCGATAAGAATGTCCTCATTGACGGAAGAGAACCGTCTTCGAAACAGTTGGATGTCAACTGACTTTTTCACTCATGAAATTAAAATCAATAGTATTCAACTATACATACAAAATGCCCCAACCAGGGCGGTGTATCTCAAAAAGTTTCTCGTTTTTTCTTCGTGACTCATCTATCTTACGAGGCGCTGTACATCACTCGCTACGTTGATGATCAATAAAACGAGAAGGTACTATAACATAATATCTTAGATTTTAACATAGCTTTCAGTTACTTTCAATATCTGCGCATTTTGGAACTCCGTTGGACATATTCACTCTAGGAATAGTCGTATTAAATACCACACTCTTGCTTTGGTTATTCTCAGATAATTCCCCTCCTCACTTCGCGAGTCAGAAACCTATCAATAATTTCCAATGCACTCGTGGAATTACAGCTATGATCAATAAATTCGCGAAGTAAAATCGTCCAACATACACATTTGCATGGTGTGTGAGGAATAAATCAGCGGTCGGTACTACGAAGCAAAGGCTGTAGTGAAGTGAAGAGACCAGCCTGAATAAATTGTCTTCACTATAGTACTCTGCAAGTTGAAATACTTCGTAACCATTACAAATAAAACGAGAAAGTATGTGCTTTTGTACCAATTTAACGCTCAGAAACGTGTGCAGATAAATTTGCTTAAACTAAATACTGGAATACTTTTGTTAATAAAAGAACGTAAGAAATAGTTACTTTCAGCCTAGAGTAATTTTTTCTCTTCGTGTATGTTGATTCCTACGAAAAAATATAACCTCAAAAACCCTTAACCAGCTTCCAATTCCAAGGTAGCTTAGAAAACTTTTCTTTTTATTTGGGAAAGTACACTTCGTTAAATTTATTATTATTATTATTATTATTATTATTATTATTATTATTATTATTATTATTATTATAGAGATGTTATTATACGTTATTACATCTATAAATTCTGTCCGCAATGTTCAATATTTTTACTTCCTCGCCCTTTCTTTTCAACATGACAAAATATTGTAATCATGCGCCAGAAAACTGCAAATTTTTGACAAAAACACTTATTGCCGGACCCTGTGAACGATAAAGTGGATAACTCTTGTTCCTCAATGCAGTAAATTACTTTCCTAAACACATGGTTTAGTTAGAATCCAGATCTAAATAATTTAATCTACTTATTTCTCTAACAACTCGTTCATATTCTAAAAATATTTTTGCCACATTTTCTTCGGTGTACGATCTATTTTGGCACAAGCTGTTCTTTAGAATTCGCCCTTAGTATTGCAAATATTTATCGAACGGGCTCTGAGAGGGGTTCATGTAATATTAAAACATATGTCATTCAAGAAAACTAAATAACATTTTGACTTGCGTATACTTCTACACAGTATATAATGAATTATAAAACTGTCGCATTATTTGCTGCAGGCTTCCTTTTTGTTTTCGTTTGTAAGAAAACCAAATAATAATAATAATAATAATAATAATAATAATAATAATAATAATAATAATAATAATAATGGATCCGTGTTATTCAAAATCCATAAACGTATGAAACGAGACCTTAACATTCTGTATAACGTGATAAAAGTTGACGATTCGTGGTTTAAAGTATGACATACTTATTTCGGATTTATCATTACATGAATTTATGAATTTCATATATAATATTTTTTCTTTGTCCGTTAAATTTTCTGTTACTACCACTAATTCTTGAAACCGTTTTGTCTGTGCCTCAAGGTCCTCTCTTCCGTCTCGTTCGAAAAAGTATTTACAAGCTATTTGATTGAAAGAAGCCTAATTATTGTGCTACAATGCATCTAAGCAATTTGGGAATTTTTTTATTCCAGCCATGTGAAGAAATCGCAAAAGAAGCTATCTGAATGTGTGCGAATGGTCTGCCCGTGTGCACACGTTTATGGCAGAGGTGATTGCTTTTTAGAATGTATCAGATAAAACCGTCAATAGGATGACTAAGCGATTTAAACCTGGGTGCTTTTGAATCTACTTCCGTAATAGACTGGCCAAAAAATGGTCTTTTTTTTACTTCGTATTCGTTCTTTTTAAATAACCTTGTAAACCTGTAACGGAGTACAATTCAACCGCAACACATCGCTTCAATACGTTTTGTTTCTTTTGTGTGGCTATATAACCTCAGCTGTAAACCAGTATTCTCCCAGTCGTTAAGAGAATCGACTCTACGAGGTCGTGTGTCCGTGTATTTGCTGAGTGTTCGCTTCAGAGCCGACTGATCTAGTGTCAATGAAAAATTACGCTGAAAGTTTTCTCTCGTATTGTAACGATGCCTGAAGATTTGATCTTTGAAGATGTGGAAGGGCAGGACGGTGAACTGTTGAAGAAACTGTTTCTCACAGATTTTCGATCTGGCTACACGCGTGTTCGTGGAACGCTTATGCCGCAAACGCACAAAGAATTCGGCAACAAAATTCTCAACATGGATGTGCGAGAAGATGACACTTTTGTCGTCAGCTTTCCTAAAACTGGTGAGTTTTGGACAAGTTCTAAAAATTGCAGTTGCCTAGGCATTGTATTCTCTTAGCGATTTTTTCAGAGCTTATTTTTTATCAACGAAATTGGGCATTGTAGAGTATTTTGGCCAAAATACAGAAGGGGTTGTCCATAATACCAGTCTACAAACTTAAAAACGGGGAGAAGTTTCGAAAACTGGAACTCCAACCGATATGGACGGGCGGGTTGTCTGATGGATATCCTATTTAAATTCATAATCTTAAAATGTATTGAAGCTGTAACTAATTTAAAAACTAAATTTATACATTTTTATTTATTATAACCGAATGTAAGCAAATATAATTCTTGAGGTGAATTGGTTATTCTTCAATATTATTTTAACACAAATTTCAAAAAGAAACCTTAATATACGCATGTTTAAGGACGCTGTTAACATGGATTTCTATTTTAAATTTCCGTAAGAAAGTGGGGTTAAAACAAATTCAAAACAACAAATGCGGACGTTCTTTATAGCCATTGACAGGAAACGTCTCAAATGATGAAAAATTCAAACTCGCACCTCCGTACTGCAGATGTATGTAAATAAAAAGGATGAAAAGAAAATGTTGCTTCTTCTGAAAACGGCAATCTCTATATTGGTTTGCAACTTTCCATGAGGACATCCTCTGTGCTTCCATTCAATTCTTTCCGTACATTGACGAATTACATTTCTAGTATAGTATATTGGCTCATGATATGTCCTATGAGCTCAACGCTTCGATTCCAGAAGTTAGTTGCCTTGTTTTAGACAATTGGAAATTTGTCGCTTGAATAATCTAAACAATCTACATACGTCGCCAATTTCATGAAAGTCTTATCACCTGTTTAATAACACAATTACTTTAGCGAAAAGGGCAGATTCCACGCCTGGAAGATAATAATTACACATTGATTTTTTAATCGCTACGAATGAAGATAAGCACTGAATACTCCATACATTAAAAGCAGCATCTCAATATAAGAAGATCTAAGCGCCGACCTTTTGTGCCTATTGTGAAATCCCTACGTATAGAGATTGTCCACCTATTCTAGAGATCCTTGAGTGCTCATATGAAAGTTTTGTGACTAGAGATCCTGAAATTGGGTTTTTTACTACCTACCCCTACCTAGACGTAATGATCTGGCCGGGAAAGAAGGGAGTTCTCTCAAAGATTTTTTCTTCTTTTTTTGGGGGGGGGGTGAGTTGTGAAATAGGATTTGATTTGATAACCTGTATTTCATTGAGGTATGAAAACTTGAGGCGCAATACTTAAGGAGGGTAGTATAACAAGAGGCCGTTAATTGCGATGGTAAATTGATACCTGCTGTATATGTGTGCCCAAAGAGTTTATGCGTGCCTGCTTGCGATGGTAATTTGATACCTGCTTTAAATGGCGAGAATGGTGCGTCTCAGAAAAAAAGCATATTTACTTAGTAATGCACCAGACCGTTTGCAAGTATGGCACGAAAGACTAGGTCATCTAAATATAAGGCATGCACAAACTTTCCGAAAGACTCGTTGCATCCAAGAAGTGGACAGTGAATTTTGTGAAGGCTGTATCTTAGGGAAACATCAAAGGTTGAAGAAGGGTACAAAAGTCTACTAATCCCGGAGGACTTATCATTGCTGATGTATGTGATGCTGAAGTATGTAACTATGGAAGAAAAGGGTTGGGGCTGGCCATAGGTACGTCCTTACTGTCAAGGATGACTTTACGAGTTTCAGGGTGATATATTTTAAGGCTAAAGAATGAATGTATAGAGAAGCTACCGTTGCTTATGGAAATGATAAAATCACAAACTCAACTTCTCAATAAGGAATTATGTACTGGTTTGGAAAAGAAGTTTGAAAACTGTGAAGTTCGAAGATATACAGAGCGCATTTGCCTGAAGCATTCATTTACTGCTCTATATACTCCACAACAGAATGGGATTGCAGAACGCGAAAACAGAACAATTGGTTAGATTGCACGCAGTTGGGTTCAATCAGCAGCTCATCCTCCAAAATCAATTTGTGGTGAAGCAGTACTTGCAACAACCCATACACTAAATAGGACTGCTCCATCCAAATTTGCAGGATAAACACCTATTGAACTGTTTTTAAGGTAGGAAAGTCAGTTCACACATATCAAGATTTTTGGTACAGGATGTTTTGCCTGGATTCACCCACAAAAAACGCAAAAAGTTCGAGGCAAAGTCTGAAAGGGTGTATGTAGTCGGGTATGATGTCTGTGTTTATAGGGTATATTTTTCTGAGCAGCATTGTGTTTTAGTGTGCCGTGATGTCAAGTTCAAGGACAAAGTGCTGCAACAATCTGTGCAGATGGACAGCCCCTAACAAGCCAAATGTCTGTGTGAGTGAAACAAATGCTGTTGGTGAGACGAGAGTGCTGAGGAACAAAAGTATTAAGGAAGCCAGTTCGTTATAGACACAATTCAATCAAGCGTCATCAACCGACTACTGATGATACTGAAGGATTCACCAACAGGCTTCAATGAAGCTGTGGCGGCTAAGGATGTAGACTAAAGGTAAGCGGCTATGGATGAAGAAATTGAAGCTCATCACAAGAATGGCACCAGAGACCTAGTCGACTTACCAAAAGGAGGCAAGACAATTTGGCAACCGGGGGTATTTACACCCAAGTTGAACGAGTGTAATGAAACAGTCACACATTGGTTGCGAAGGGGTTCAGCGAGCGCCTAGGCATAGATTACACAGATACCTTAAAGGAACGATATAGTGTGGGTTTAAGTTATGTGAAACCACGAATGTGGGAATAGAAGCTTATAGTAATGCTGACCATGCAGGCGACAAGGCAACCAGGCGTTCCACAAGTGGTATCCTCATGATGTTATGTGGAGGGCCAGTGATATGGGCGAGCAAACTTCAAAGATGTGACGCGTTGCTTTGTCGTCAATAGAAGCTGAACTTGTTGCTGCAAGTGAAGCGGGCAAATCACTGGTATGGCTGGACGGCATGCCGAATGAAATTGGGGCAGTTGAAGAGCTATCAGTCCCCATACATTACATGGACAAGATACGCGCGTTAAAGTATATCAAGAACAATAGTTTTCATGAGAGGTCAAAACACATTGAAACTCTTATCAGCACATAAGGCACCTAGTTAATGAAGGAAAGCTGGGCATAGAGTATGTTCTATCTGGCAAACAAGAAGCTGACAAGTACACGAAGGGGTTACCAGATAGCCAAATTGCGTAGATAAAGAATGTGATAGGATTGGTGGATAAATTGACTTCCAGTGACTGATCTGTCTGTTTACTTTTGTGTATAAACACGTAATGTGTAGTGTAATAATTATTATGTAAATAGGAAGCTTATGGGGGAGCTTTCAACAGTGTTTATTATGTGTAACTATATTATGAATATTGCGGGGGAGTGTTCGGGAAAGACAATATTCAGTTTTATGAGCGCGTTCTACAGTTCACTTGAGGACTGCCTCTGGTTGCCTGCCTGGTGCATTTCTATTTTTTATAGCGTGACCGGTGAGACGTATAGACGTGGTGTGGTGGATACATAAAGTTGTGTGATAGTGGTCCTAGTTATAAAAAACAGTCATAGATGTGTATACCGGACCTCAAACATTATTAAATGAAATATCTATTAGTCAAAAAACCTAATACCATTAATAATTTCTGAGTTGAACTAATGAAAAATATATTAATTCGTTTATTTTACACGAGATACAGGAAATTAGACAAAAAAGAACAAGCAAATAAATTGCTCTATATTTAATCTATCCACACTATTAAAGGCCTTTTATCTTTCTTCACAAACCATAAAGTAACATACTGCTTTATTCATGAGTCTACAATACTATAAAAATGCATGACTTATCTTCTCGGCTGTTTTCTTCTTTCAGAATAAGCCCCCCCCACCTCTCATTCGCATCTAGCATCTTCGGTGCCAAATTACATATGTCGCAGTTACGTTTAATTGTGTCAATTAATTACTTTCAGAATACCATGTGTATCGCAAAATTCGACTTACTGATAAAATATTTTTCAGCACCACACACAGCTAAGATGTGTCCACTCTCTCCAACTTGTATTTTCTTCTACTAGGCAAAGCCTCCTATTATTCCTCCATCTCTCTATAAGTCGATCAATCCAACCAGTTTGTACACTTCACAGACGAAGCAATCAATATAAAAAACGTAATATAATGTTTTACAGGAGGAGAAGCTTGTATTAATATCGCAGGTTCGATTTTTGTAGATTTCTCCGGATGTTCGACAATTGTAAAAGTTTGAAATTATTTTGGCATCTTCTTTACAATATTAAAAGATAAAGATTTTTCTTCTGAAAAATCCATGCTTCAAAATCTGATCTTAAATGTTAATATTTTCATCACGATCATGTTTTATACGTTTCTGAATTTGTGAGCATAAGTGCTTCAAAATATTTCTTACATTTCTCGAAAACTCAAATGTTTTCTCTGAAAATGGACTCGAATTGTGAAATTTCAGAAACGCTGTAACGACATTTTTCTCAAGAATGGCTGCGAATTTTTCAAATAAAATTAGCATATAAAAATTGCAAAATCGAACTCTTGTTAATTTGTCAAATACATTTTTGACAATAATATACATAGACAACGTTTTATCACCTCTCATTATTCGATTTCAGAATTCGAAATCTGTGATACGAGAAGCACTTTGATATTAAGTCTGTTTAGAACTGCACTGTGCTGAGTAGAAGCTATCCTCGCGACTACACGCAGAGCGAAATGCCAGGGGACGAGAGGGCGACCTCTCGCCACCATTTCTGAAGGGAAAATCAAAAATGTTAGGAACCTATTCGTTGCCGCAGGATTTCACTATGATACAAATGGGTTTCGTATTTAAAGTTTCATTGGTCTCCCTTCCATGGGGGTCAGGCGAGCTAGTTTCATCAGCAGGTGAATTGACCGTCTCAAAATTATAGTTTCATGTAGTACAATGCAAGGTTTGAAAGTTATTTTGTTGTATGAATTAAAGGACTTCTTAATTTTCCTTATTTTTAATTAAACAAACGAATAAATTACTTTTGCCTTTTCTTAATTAAAAGAAACACGTTACTAATGAATCACCAAATGAGTGCTGGAATGATGTATTTAAATTAAATTAATTATTTTGAGCGTTAACCGGCTGGGTTAGCTCTGACGCAACTCAGCTCGAAGCTCTGGACGTCGAGTTCCGACGGTGGGTGATTTTCGACGCTAACTGTATAGATGGGTTGAATTCGGCCGCTGACTAGACGAGAATTCTAGCCGAAGGCTGCCCTGATCGATTGTTCTCCGATCAGTACTGAATCAGGACGAATA
The DNA here is from genome assembly GCA_017312745.1 of Gryllus bimaculatus. NCBI lineage: Eukaryota > Metazoa > Arthropoda > Insecta > Orthoptera > Gryllidae > Gryllus > Gryllus bimaculatus. Next base: position 14,731,072 of record BOPP01000006.1, on the reverse strand, counting down.
CCGGAGCAGTATCCTAACAAACGGGCCACTGTCTGCACGTCATCTTTCCTTTCTCCTCCTTGCCAAATCCTCTCCCCTTGCACTCCCCCTCTAACGGAAATGACGACCATAGCAGTGGACGTGACCGGAAACATCAATCAATTAATTATTAATCGAAGTTTTGAAATGTTGTAAATGAAGCCAGCTTAAAAAGTGAACCTTAAGTGAAGTCCGTTCTTCAAAAACTTCCGGTCGAAACTAATTACAGTGTTTTGCTTGAATGACTACCTTACGCCGTTTATTGTGGTAGCCGACCTTTACTTCACATTATTCGTTATTTATTGTATAGATGCTGGATATAGGGCCCACATACCATATGAGGAATTCGAACCCACACCTTTCGTGTCCGCGTAGGATCTACTTGGGCGCAGCTTCCCCCTGCCGATGAACCACGCGGCCGATTTACCCTCCTAGTAGTGTTCGTTTCGGTCGTGGAAAATAATTACTAGGTGAGACCCACCCACTGAATGAGTGATATCTGGCATGTCTTACTCTCTTTTCATTACTTTATATGCGTTTCATATCTACACCGTTTTTAATCCTTCAAAATTATTGCCTCTTTGAAAGTATTTTGACTTTATATATATATATATATATATATATATATATATATATATATATATATATATATATATATATATATATATATTACAAGTAGTATTCTATACAGTTAGTGTTAGTAGGGTAGTATTCTATACAGTTGTTAATAAATATTCTTCTAAAAAAAACAACTTTAATAGAGAACTCTCAAAACCCTTGTGAGAGTATGTTTTATTTTTACTGCAAAGTTCATTATTCAATAATTAATAAGAGACCTACACAAAGAGTATGTATAGGGCCTACACCCATATTTGTGCTTTTTTCAAGCAGTTAAGCTTTTCTGAATATAGTTAGAAAAATAAGTTATCTAATAGAAGTTTTTTCAGGATGCGTTATACATTGTAGGGAAGACTCACTATAATTTCAATAAAATATTTAGTAGGATTTAGATGGTATTCCATTAACTTAGAAGAGATTAGGGTACTAAGAAACTTTGATTCAATTTTAATAAATGTTCTGTACAGAATAATTTAGTCATTTTTAAAATATGGTTATGTATTGCAGGAACAACATGGACTCAAGAAATGGCTTGGTGTATAGCGAATGACCTAGACTTTGAAAGGGCAAAAGTGTTCTTGCCAGAGAGATTTCCTTTCTTAGAGTAAGTAGTAAAAAATGGCTATTAAAGCACCATAACCTAGAGAAAACTGTTCCGCTTTGAAAACCAAAGTAATTAATTTCAAATATCAGTTCAGATAAATATTTTTTTTGAAACATTTTGTGATAATAGAGTACAATACATCGAATTCAATGGCAAACTGACATTTTCACTAATAACTTTTTGAATTTAAAAAAAAGTAGGACACAATCACTACAAATAATATGAGACAGTACAAACTGTTGTAGCACCACTTACATCCTTATATGTGCATTTTCAGCCTAGGCCAAGAAAGTTTGTTTTGTGAATGATAGTGTACAAAACATTGTTTTTTTAATATATATTTCTCTTCTAATTCTATTGTTATTGTGTTGTGTTCAAAAATATTGAAAAGTAAAATTGAAACAAAGCTTTCCCCAGTTGACTTCATTCGGTACCTTAAAAAATGTCATTGTCTAGCACCAAAAAGACAAACAAAGCTCACTGCAATTACTTGATTTTAGATTTTCTAGCTTTGTATCCAAAACATCTTTATTTAGTTGACTTAATTGAAGCAGTAGTTAGAAGAAGGACCTATACTCTAAACAGAGAACACATTGCAAGTTGTTGATCATAGCATTGTACACACTGGTCTATTTAATTGCTAACTACATATTATTATAATATATTATAATTATTTTTAAACTTAATGCAGCATAAAGAACAAAATGCATTATAGGCCTTTCTTCTGGAGAACACTTTATATTTATTATTGAAATGGTGTAAATTATAAATATTATTAAATTTTATATTGATTTTCAAATAAACTGCTAATACAAATTACAACATGGTTTGTTATCTATATTTTACCTCACAGATCATCTTGTGAGCTATCAGATATTGACTCACTTTTGTCGACATTTCCAGTGGGTACTTCTTGAGGGGAACACTCTTCAAAAAGTTTTGGTAAATTTTTTTGCTCTCTTCCTTAAAGTACCCATATAAGTCCCAAATATCTCTAACTTTTGCTGAATTCTCCAGAAGAAGGGTCTATAGTCCTTCAGGCCCCTCTTCTAGCAATCGCCTCAGTTATAATATAATAACTTGCTACCCCTATATTGTTTCTCAAAAAAAATTTAAAACTTAAATCGCAAAAATATAATTTCATGAATTTATTTAATTTCAGCAAATATTTTTATAAACTTTTACATTTTAGCTTTGTTGCTGCCTTGATTGGAAAAGCGGGTGAAGTACATTTTTGACTTGCACAGATAATGCTTGTTTTGGCCATAATCTTGCAAACAAGGAACTCATATTCTTAATATAATAATATAAATAAAACCATATTCCTTTCTAATCCTTTTTTGTTTATAAACTCTGACAACGAATATGGTTTCCTTATTGTGAAATAATTGAAATTTCACAGGCTGATTTGTTCAAGTTTCTCTTTTTTAATGACACTAAAAATCAATTACAGAAATTGAATGAATTCTTATTCGGAACAAGGATATAAAATTTTCTCCATAAATAAAAGAGAAAACTTCACACTGATGATATGTTATTTATACAGACATGTTTTTCACGTATTTTATCCCTTTTTGCAGGCACACCACACTATTTGATTATAGAGATCTTTTTGCAAAACGGCCTGATATGAACTTCCCTTTGTATGTCACTAATTCAGTTCAGTATGTATCTGAACTCCCATCTCCACGTTTTATCAAGACTCATCTTCCATGGGAATTACTACCAAAACAAATACAAGATGGATCGAAACAACCGAAGGTACACTATGGAACTGTAAATGTTAAATGATTGTTTAGATTGATTTGCTGGTGTGTGTTGTTGGCATTGAAATAATGCAAAATACATTTTACTCATTTCTTTATTCAAAAGATAATCAGCTTTCAATGGCTGAACTATCATTGAAATAAATTGGTAAAGACTATATCTCACATTACTATTAAAACACAAGTTAAAGGAGCATTTAAATTTAGTTAACATCTTGCTGATCTTCATCATTATTTTACAGATTATTTATGTTGCTCGCAACTGCAAGGATACATGCGTCTCATATTACCATCATTCAAAATTACTTGAAGGATACAAGGGATCCTTTGATGATTTTTGCAAACTTTTTATGGGCAATTCACGTAAGATAATTTAACAAATAATTTATATTTACCATCAATTTCATGTTTTTATGTAAGATTTTAATCCTTTCTCTTAATGACAGTGACTTTTGCACCATTTTGGTCTCATGTCTTGAGTTTTTGGAAACGAAAGGAACATTCCAATATTTTATTCCTGAAGTATGAAGATATGAAAAAGGTAAATTTGTTTTAAATGATTATATGTAAGAACTAACATCCTAAGATGTTTATAAAAACTGTCTTTTGTATCTCCTACAGGATTTGCCAGCTGTAATTAGGCAGACTGCAAATTTCTTGGGTAAATCGATGACCGAAGATCAAGTGGAAATATTAGCTAATCATCTAAGTTTTCAGAATATGAAAAACAATCCAGCAGTAAATTATGAAGCTGTTGTGGAGATCAATCGTACCTTTAACTTAATTGAAGCAGAAGGCCAGTTTATGCGTAGTGGTCAAGTAGGGGAGTGGAAAGCGACGATGACCCCAGAGCTCATTAAACAATTTGATTCCTGGACAGAAAAGAATTTGAAGGGGACAGATTTAACTCTTTAACCATCCAAATAAGTATATTCATGAAATAAAGTACAATATTAATGTGTGTATATTACAATGTATTTCTATCTTTGTTTTCATATAAATAGGATATAGAGTTGTTTAAATTTATGTAATTATTGTAATATTATATAATGAAATTTATGTAAGAATTACCAAATAAACATTTTAATATATTTTCTTCATTCTAAAGTTTATTTTATATGGATTTTTGCCTTTATTCTCACATACAACACCAGATTCTTTTATGCATTTTCAAAGTAATTAGCAAATCTGGATACCTGGGGGGG